>CM044956.1:7636593-7688896 GCA_024516035.1 Bactericera cockerelli | reverse complement strand
CCAATTCTAAGACCAATCCCGTAAAAAAAAAAATCTCAATGAGTTAGGGGGGCACGGGCCCCAAAATAATTCCCAATTCTAAGATTAATCTCGTTTAAAAAAAGATCTCAATGAGTTAGGGGAGCACGCGGGCTCCAAAATAATTCCCAATTCTAAGACTAATCTCGTTTAAAAAAAGATCTCAATGAGTTAGGGGGGCACAGGCCCCGAAATAATTCCCAATTCTAAGACTAATCCCGTAAAAAAATCTCAATAAGTTAGGGGGGCACGGGCTCCAAAATAATTCCCAATTCTAAGACTAATCTCGTTTAAAAAAAGATCTCAATGAGTTAGGGGGGCACAGGCCCCAAAATAATTCCCAATTCTAAGACCAATCCCGTATAAAAAAAAATCTCAATGAGTTAGGGGGGCACGAGCCCCAAAGAAATTCCCAATTCCAAGACTAATCTCGTAAAAAAAAAGATCTCAATGAGTTAGGGGGGCACGGGCTCCAAAATAATTCCCAATTCTAAGACTAATCTCGTTTAAAAAAAGATCTCAATGAGTTAGGGGGGCACAGGCCCCGAAATAATTCCCAATTCTAAGACTAATCCCGTAAAAAAATCTCAATAAGTTAGGGGGGCACGGGCCCCAAAATAATTCCCAATTCTAAGACCAATAAGAAATAACTAAATAATAAAGTTGTCAAATCCACACAGATTGTCCGAGAAACCTGAAATTTTACCTATAGGTCCATTTGGATCCGGGAATATATCTCTAGGGTTCAGCTACACGGGGTAAGGACAAAAAATGGATGGGTGACACAAAAAATCACATTTTTCGACCGAAATGACATTTTTTTTCAAAATTTGACGTGACGGCGCCTCGGCGGCGGCGTATCAACTCAAAAAGAGAAAGTCTTAAGCAAGGGTTCAAGTTTTCATTTGAGATATCAATCACGAAATTCTGATGAGCCGTCTTGAGCTACGTTGAGTAAGGACATAAAAGGGATGGGTAAACAAAAAGTATTTACGTTTTTTGACCTGAATGACACTTTTTTCTCGAAATATGTCGTGACGAATAATTAACTCAAAGCGAGAATGTTTTTGCAAGGGTTGGAGTCTTCATTTGACATATTGATCGCGAAATTCTGATGAGCCATTCATGAGCTCCAGTAAGGACAAGAAATGGATGGGTGACACGAAAAATATTGACATTTGTGTGTGTATGTGCGTGTGTGTGTGGGGGGAGGGGGGGTGCGTTTGTGTGTGTGTGTTGCGAAGCGGCGGGTGCAACCCACTAGTTAGGTATATTGTGCGATTGTGCCCCCCCAGTACAAGAGGGCTATATCCGCGCATGTGTAGCGTTTGTCATCTTCATTACCTATTTCACAATCATTTCATCTTAAAATCTTAAAATTTCAATCTAAGTGAAATATTACTCTTGATTGCCTATACTTCCTATCTGGATTACTGGCATTGAAAATTGAGTAAAGTTGGGGTTTAATCAGTGTTTTAAAATCATAATCAAGTGAAAAAGAATTGCTTTTACCTTATTTTTATCTTATTAATACTCAATCTAGTACCCTTTGTAATAATCTTGTTATCTGATCCTGTGTCACAACTGTCAATTTACCTTACATTTGTGCATAATACTAAAGTATCATTATCTTCTAAAGTTTACTAGCCAAAGCTCAGTTTCCAAGATTTTTTTGGCATTCTGTGAATAAGTCTGGTTTCTAATTGTTCATATCTCCACAAAAACCTCATTTTTCTACATTAATTTACCGATTTCAGCAACCTAGAGTAATTTTTAGTTCTGTATTTTGATCTTATTTGGTTATTGGAAAATTTAGCTACATTTGTTGACCTCATGGGTTTTTGATCTTGCATTTTCTGCATATTATCTTATTTTAATGAAACCTTGATATTGCTATTTACCTGCATTCATTTCATTACAATCTAATCTTATAAAGTTGCATAATTAATAATTCTCACCCACCGAGATTTTGTTGCAGTTAAAGCAACTAATTATCTCATCTCCTTATATTTGCTAACCTATAACACTTACCTGTAGTTATTTCTATAACAAACCTCAGTTTAAAGAGTTATTATATCTGAGTTTACCGAGTAAAGTGTGCTCAAGGGGATATTTTTGTATTATCCAAAATTTAATGATCTTGTTCTGTGCTATTATCTGCATAAGGAATTACCCACCTAACTAATCTTACCAAGTGATTTTTAATAATTAAATTTTGTCACAATTATCAGCTAAACCCATTTAAATATTGGCAGTGATTTTTTTTTACACGAGAGTTATTTTCTAGTGGTTATATAATCCAAGTGATATTTTTTGGATTAAAATTTTCCATTTAAAAATTTTCAAGTGTGTTTTTTTGCATCTATTAAATAATTTGCCCACTTTCTAAAGTTATCACATTTTTTTTGTGAAAATTTCACCTATATTTAACTATTAACTAGTCAATAATCTAACAAAAAGAAGAAATATTGGTTTCTACAGAATACTTACCGGTTTTTAGTTACCTAGTGCTTTCTACATTCAATAATAAACATGAATTCTCCAGCTGACCAAATGAAAATTGCATCAGACTACAGAAATAGGCTGTATCGGCGAATGCAAGAGTGTTATAATGCTAGCTTAGATGCAAATAAGGTCAGTGATTTTAAAGTGAGAGTTGCAAAGGCTGATGAAACGTTGGACAAATTTGAGAAAATCTTAGGTACAATGGATACTTTGAATGTAAAGTTGGATGAGGCTGACCGCATTGACTGTGATCAAACTTTATCTAGTTTTGAGGCCATGTACTTCAAGGTCAAGGCTAAAGAAGCCGTTTTGAAGGCTGAAATGGCTTCACCGGTTTCTCCTGCCCCTCAAGCACCCAAAATTCACCTTCCAACCATAAATGTACCAATATTTAGTGGTGAAATTTCTGCTTTTCCTGCTTTCAAATCTTTGTATGACCAGTTAATCCATACCAATACCGACCTTTCTGATATTCAAAAATTCAGTTATCTTAAATCTTACCTAAGCAGCCATGCAGCTAGTTGCATTGATCATATATCTTTTTTGGCTCAAAATTATCCATTAGCTTATCAAAGCTTGGTTGATCGCTATGGAAAAAAGCGGGTTTTAGCCAATAACTATCTCTCAAAAATCTTAAAATTTTCACCTTTACAAAGTGATCACATAAAAGGATTGAGGAATTTCTTGGATATTTTCCATATCAATGTAGAATCTTTGAGAGGTCTAAACATTGAAAACCTAGGAGAATTTATCCTTCTTCAGTTGGGATTAAAAGCCCTTGATGAAAAAACCCGTCAAGACTTTGAAACCGAGCAGATTCAGAATAATTTTCCCAAATTTGAGGATCTAGTTAAATTTGTGCGTCACAAATGTTCTATTCTGGATCTTACCCATGACAACTCAGTGAATAACCACAAATCTCAATTACCTATTAGCCAATCTAATCGCAAAACCTATCAAGTTACTGCTCAACCAGGAGATAATCCTGCTCAACCAGGAGATAATATTAGCCAATCTAATCGCAAAACCTATCAAGTTACTGCTCAACCAGGAGATAATCAATTTTCTTCATTTCAACCTCAACAACCTTATCAAGTTAAGCAGTTTCAAAAATCAAAGTTCACATGTTCAGTATGTAATTCTGGTGATCATAGGATTGCATCATGTACCAAATTTTTAAAGATGGATGTTACCAAGCGCTATGCTCAAGTCAAAGAATTAAAATTATGCTTTGCTTGTTTGAGTTCCAAACACTCCCGTCCAGAGTGTCAATCTATGTATCAATGCAAATATTGTCAGAGCAAAAATCACCATTCCTTGCTACATCAATCTGAACCAGGTGGAAGTCAACAGAAGTCAGGTTACCAATATCAAGGACACACTAAGGAACAAACTCATCCCTCAACCTCCAGTTCACACAAGGATAGGTTTCCTGCTCAAGGACAATCTTCCTCAACCAATCTATTTTCAGGAAATCATGCTGTTGAAACCTCAACCACTTCAAACTCAACGGTACTTCTGGGAACTGCAGTGGTGCAACTCCAAGACAGATTTGGGATGTGGTATTCTGTTCGTTGTCTCCTTGATTCAGGTAGTCAAATCTCTATAATCTCGCATCGCTTAGCTCAACAACTCAAGCTTGGATGGAAAGCATCGAACCTTCACATCTCGGGTATTGATACGTCCAATCCAGTAAAAGCCAAAGGGGAGTTGTGTGTTCAACTTTTACCTCATAAACATATTATAAAATCAGATAGTAGACCTTTGAATATTCAAGCCGTCATCTTACCGAAGATTACCAGTAATCTATCAAACACTATTAACAATGATGTTATTAAAATGTATTCCCACTTACCTTTAGCTGATTTAACTTATGTGGATCCAAAACTAGATTCTACCATTGAACTTCTAATTGGAGCAGAGTATTACTGTCAACTTCTTGATCATTCATCAAAGACAATTTTAGGTAATCCATCAGCTGTACCATCTATTTTGGGTTGGCTGTTGCTGGGCAAGTGTCCTAACCAACTAAAACCTCAGTCCTACCATACCTTCTTTGTCAAAGAGGATCCAATTGCCATGGAATTACAAAAATTCTGGGAGAGCGAAGAACTGCCATACATCCATTCTCCAAATCCAGAAGAAGTTGCCTGTGAACAACACTTCATTGACACCCATCAGAGAGACTCAAATGGAAGATATGTGCTGCGTCTTCCCTTCAAGGACCTCATACGACCTGATCTTGGATCAAATAGAAAAATAGCACTAAAACGGCTGGAATCTCTCGACAATAAGCTGTCCCGTGATCCAGAACAAAAGAAGCTGTATTATGACAACTTGGAATCTTATCTTGAACCTGGACATATGACTATTGCTCAACACCGTTCAGACTATCTTTTACTGCATTTTGGCATCTATAAACCAACATCATCTTCTACACCCCTACGTGTTGTCTTTGATCCGAACATTTCCAGTAATAATGGAAACAATCTTGCAAAAAATCTTTTAGTTGGTCCTAAGCTCCAGAAGGACATTAGCGACTTACTTACTCAGTGGAGACTTCATCCTGTTGTTCTTCTTTGTGATATACAAGCCATGTACAGAAACATATTAATCCATCCTGACGACCGTCAGTTTCAGCATATCCTGTGGCACGAGAAGGGTTCTATGGAGGTCACAGAATTTGAACTCACCACCTGCACCTTTGGATTACCAGGGAGTCCCTATCAGGCTCAACGTGTCTTAAAACAGTTGGCCCTAGATGAGGGTGAAAAGTTCCCGAAAGCAGCAAATGCCCTGCAAAATGAAGCCTATGTGGATGATTTGATTACGGGATCATCAACCGTAAAAGATGCTATTGCATTGAGAAATGACATTATTTCTCTCTTAGCAAAGGGTGGCTTTTCTGTGAGAAAATGGGCCTCATCTAACTCCACTGTCCTTGAAGGTATAGCTGAAGATCTTTGTGAAAAACCTAAATGTTTTTCAGAGGGGGGAGAGGAGTCTATAAAAGTACTAGGCATGCAATGGTGCCCTAAATCTGATGCATTTTTTTATGTAGTGAATAATCAATCCTTTCCACCCACTCTTTCTAAAAGACAAGTTTTGGCATTTGTCGCTAAATTATATGACTGTAATGGCTATCTAAGTCCAGTAATCATTTGGATGAAGATTTTTCTCCAAAAATTGTGGCTTGATAATAGTTTATCTTGGGACACACCGCTCTCAGATAACTTACGTGAAATGTGGCAAGCATTCACAACTGAACTTACCTTGTTATCTACCTTTAAAATACCCCGTTACATCAATAGAGAAAAGTGTCAATCCATGGATCTTGTGGGATTTGCAGATGCATCCAAGTCTGCTTATGCTGCAGTGGTGTATCTCCGAGTGTGTAATTTGGAAGGCAAAGTTAAAAATTACCTTCTTCGTGCAAAAACCAAAGTTGCACCACTCAAAGTGCAAACCATTAATCGATTAGAACTGTGCGCAGCTTTATTATTGACAAAAATAGTCAAATCACTCGATTTTTTATCATTTGATAATGTTTATCTCTTTTCTGATAGTTGTGTTGTTCTATCTTGGCTAAAAACCCCACCTTATCAACTTAAAATATATGTAGCAAATCGTGTATCTCAAATCTTGGAAACTACTAAACCCACTCAGTGGCAATATGTCACTTCTGAATTAAATAGTGCAGACTCAGCAAGTCGGGGTTTAACCCCGTCTCAATTTTTGAAAAATGGACTTTGGTTGAGGGGACCATCTTTTCTAAAATTACCCGTTGAGAGCTGGCCACTCAAAGTAATTGACATGGATAAACCATGTCCTGAGACAAAGCCTGTCACAGCTTTACTCACTAACATTGATATCAATCCTTTACTCCAGATAGTGGAGAAATTTTCTTCCTTAAGGAAGCTAAAGAGAATCTTTGGATTTGTGCTTCGGTTTATTAACTGTTGTCGCAAGCAAAAATCAAACTTCAAACCTGAGTTATCGGTGACTGAAAATGACCAAGCTCTTGAAGTTATCATTCGTATCACTCAACAATGCTACCTGAAGGATGAGGTAAAAGCTGTCAAGAGTGGACAACTGGTTGGAAACAACTTACGCTCTCTATCTCCCATCTTAAACTCTGTCGGACTTTTGGCTGTGGGGGGGAGACTCTCCCAATCTCCTCTGCCTGAGAGTTCAAAGCATCCAGTTCTCCTTCCAAAGACAGCACATCTAACCAAACTTCTTATTGATCATTATCACCAACTGACTCTCCATGGAGGACCTAAAGTAGTTCAATCCCTACTACAAAGGTTCTATTGGATCATTGGAGCTCGTAACCTCATCCGGAATCATCTATCAAAATGTATCAAGTGCATTAGGATGAAACCACTCTTCCATCAACCCATGATGGCTGACCTACCAGTATCTCGTTTTGCCCAAGGTCGTGCATTTCTAAATGTAGGAGTGGATCTAGCAGGTCCTTTCTCCTTGAAATCTGGACCACGTCGCAATTCTCCAATTGTAAAATCATATTTTGCTATCTTTATCTGCATGTCAGTCAAAGCAATTCATCTTGAGTTATTATCCTCATTATCTACCCCTTGTTTTCTGGCTGCATTAGATCGGTTCATCGGAAGACGCGGACTTCCTTCTAATATCTTTTCAGACAATGGAACTAACTTTCAAGGAGCATCCCGTCACATCTCTGAAACTCAACAGTTTCTTTCCTCATCACAAGGTCAGATTGCATCTCATCTTCTATCACGTGAAATTCAATGGAACTTTAATCCTCCATCTGCTCCCAACTTTGGTGGACTCTGGGAAGCGGGTGTGAAATCTGTCAAGAAACATCTCAAACATGTGTTGAATAATCAAACCTTCAACTTTGAAGAGTTTTCAACCATCCTGGTATCATGTGAGGCTATCTGCAATTCCAGACCCTTGTGCGCCATCAGTGTAGATCCCAACGACGGAGTGGATGTCTTGACTCCTGGACACTTCTTGACAGGAGCGCCTTTGTTAGCTCGTGCTGAGAAAGATACCTCAACAGATTATATCCCACCTTTGAAGCGCTGGCTTCTTGTCACACAGGTAACACAGTGTTTCTGGAAGCGATGGAAATCTGATTACCTTAACACATTGATCCAAAGGAACAAATGGACCTCCTCTAATGATAATGTCAAGATCAACGATGTTGTGATTCTTCATACTCCAAATTGTCCACCTCAACAGTGGCCCATTGGAATTGTAATCAATGTGATGCCCGGCAAGGATAATGTTGTCCGTGTTGCAACGGTTCGAACATCTCATGGTGTGCTGACACGACCAGCCTCCAAACTTGCCCTTCTACCCGTGGGCGATCCCCGCGACTAACCTTTAAGCAGCCAAGCTTAAATTTGTAAATAGGAAGCTAAAACTTATTTATTTTCATTTTTTCCTATTGGAATTTTTTCACTATTTTTTTTTATTATCAATTAACCAATTAACCCTTTTCTTCCATAATAATTTGTAAAAGTATTACTGATCATTTAACTTTGTGGTTGCTGTCTGAGGTACTTTAATTTTAATCCTAGCTTCAGGTTGAGCAATTAATTTTCATTTAATTTTTATATAGATTCTCAGGGGAGAAATTTCAATTTGCAATATCTTCAAAATAAGTTGGTTATCATAATTTTATCACCCTTTTATCATTCATCACCTCCATGCCCATACCATATTCACCGTTCATTTCTTGCTGCAGGAAGAACATTGACCATTAGATAATCCTGTTGGATTCTATGGGGGGAAATGTTAGGGCTTCACTTTTTTTGCTATGAATGACCACTTATATCTACCTCCATGAGCGATTGCGTGCGCAATTGGTTGTCTCCAACTCGATGGAAAATCTCACGTCGGACGCTTCGTGAGGAAAGTTCTCTCTTACCTTAATCGACTCTTGACCAGCACACATCGCAACTATCCACCGTATCATCTTGCTCCGCTAGCCGCTTTCGCCAGGCCTGGCGACTTACCATCTTGATCAGCGGCCCCAGCGTAGAGCAGAAGAAGATTGACGAACGACAACCGTAAGCTCATTTTCAATTAACTATTGGAAAAGCCATCTGCTCTCCAATACAATTCTTATTGACTTCTTGGAAAAAGGAAAAACAATAACTGCTGCATATTATATTGAGTTATTGACACGATTTGATGCAAAATTGAAGGAGACACGCCCCCATTTGGCGAGGAAGAAAGTCTTGTTTCACCATGACAATGCACCAGCTCACTCATCTGGAATTGTTGCTGCTGAAATCCATCAACTTGGATACGAATTATTGCCACACCCACCTTACTCACCTGACCTAGCCCCTGCGATTATTTTTTGTTTCCTAACTTGAAAGTTTGGCTCGGTGGAAAGAGGTTCAGCTCAAATGATGACGTCATAAGCCAGACAAAGGGCTATTTTGAGGAGTTCGAAGGGAGCTACTTTTTGGAAGGGCTAAAAAAGTGGCAGGATCGCTGGAAGAAGTGTGTAGCCTTGAAAGGAGACTACGTCGAAAAATAGAACCCAAAAATGTAAGTATCTCGCACTCTTTTTTCAAACACGGGTACTTCTTGATCCGCCCTCGTACATTTGTTCATATGTCTTTTTATATCTAATAAAGTGTTCAAGAAGAATAATAATAATACACAGGGACTACTTCAGTGTCTCTCTAGAAGACTACAGAGAACTGACTAGCCAACCCTTACAAGCCAGGCTAGCTTGCAGTTCCTCAAGGGTTTAATGGCTTATAAAGAAAGAGTCCAAATCCTCACGATGGTTGATACCACTTTTGGTTCAGGACGAGCCAACTTTAGAATAAAATTGGCTGGAGACCGTCATTCCTTCATCCAGCTGTAGCCAAGCTGGCAACAACAACAACAACATTATCAATCCAGAAATTAGTTTCCAGTTGACATTTAACTAACCTATTCTACACATGGTCAATGATCATTCAACTATCATCTGATCTAACCTTTGACCTGGCTACCTAGTCTTAGCTAATATAGGTAATTTTGTATACGGGCAGCATATTTAAACATAGGTATACCCTCGGTTAGCAAAGACTAGACTATCATATACATAGATGCGTGAATTCTATACTTATAAATTGTCATTTTATGTGAAAGCCCATAACTGTAGGAAAGCTTACCTACAAGGTGTCTGAGGGCGAAATTAATAGACAAAATCGACAACTTAAGTCATTGCTTAGTATCGGTTTTCCTCATCTAACACAGTACGCAATCCGAGACCTAGCGCCTCAGACGTATTCTATTTCCACCTTAAGTTTTTTTATGTATAGAAAATTTCAAAATCACTTTTAGGTGACACTCTATAAAATAATCTCAGATCAATTATTCGAAAAAGGCCGTCGAACGGAGATACGAACAAATTCAAAACTCAGTTTTGAATACAAATAGGTATTTCCTTTTTAGGGAAATTTACTCAATTATCAGAATACACAGACATGAGAACCATTTTCAATAAGTTCAAGTTTATTTTTAAAGTGAAAACTTTTCATCCAAGTGATTTTTTTTTTTTTTTTTTAATTTCGAAAAATTACCTTAAAATTATTTTAGTCTTTGAATGTCTGCTGGAGTTGATTCTGAAATTATCTAAATAATATATACAACTCGGACACCCTGTATAAATTACCATTTTATGAGAAAGCCCATAGCTGTAGGAAACATCGCAGAACAACTAGTTATCATCACAGATCTGGAAATTAGTTTGCATTTAACTCAAGTGACTTCTTGGTCATTCGTCCTCTGTACCTGTTATCAGATCTAGCCTTTGACCTGAGTGTTGATACTTTGTAATAAATAATAATAATAATAGGTAATGATAGTAATAATAATAATAATAATAGGTAATGATAGTAGTAATAATAATAATAATAATAATAGACTTTTATCTGCTAAGTTTGTATACGGCAGCAACAAGCATGTTTCAACTACTTGTATTTATCATTGATCTACAAATGAGTTCGTACTTAGCTATCTGTTTATGCATCTTTGATCTCGAGACGTTTTATTTGAACTGTTCATAGATTGTTATTTTCCCGTGTGAATGAGCTTTATCAACTGAATGGACGATTAAGTGATTGACGGTTAGTAGGAAAAGGTGACGAGAGGTCGTAGATACTTTGATATCAGCTAACGGTGTGAAAGAAATGCATGAGGCTGTTTTCACACTATCACAACCATTGACGCTATAAAACACCGAGACATGTACCCGTATGTCATACATCACACTCATAACTCTAGAACGGTTTAAGGTCTAAGCGAGAGAGATGAGTTTCCACGTTATTAACTCTTGAGTCAGCCAATCGATGGCACGTTGAACACACCAGCTCTCGTTCTGTCTCTGAAGTTAGGCAATGTCCAAAGAAGTTGTGACTTGAATGGGTGACTATCTTGTGATGCTGGCTTGTAATCTTGTGATGCTGGCTGTTCTTGGCCCAACCCAGGCTAAGTGAGGGTAGCTGGTTGGTATGTTTGCAGCTAGTAGTGGGTAATATGTACTCCTTTCCATGACCATCACGTCAGTCTATGTCGATTCGGTGCGTCATTAGAGGACTCTGAGGGCGAAATTAATAGACACAAAGTCATTCCTTGTCATCGGTTTTCCCCATCTAAGAAAGTATGCAATCTAATACTTAGCGCCACAGAGATATTTCAAAAACGTCTATTCATTTCGCCCTGAGAGTTACATATGAATACGTAGGAAAGAAAGTAAGAAAGATACAGGTGCCAGGATACAGAGGACAAGGAAGACCTAAGAAGACGTGGAGAAACTGTGGAAGAAGATATGAGAGAAAAAGATTTGAGAATATATGAGGCACAAGACCGAGAAGTATGGAGAAGACTGACACGCAACATCGACCCAGCCTAATTGTTTATATTTATTTCATAACTTATTATTATGTTCATTGTATATAAAAAATTGTAAATAAAGTTTGATCTAATTGTTTTTGTTTATAATAAAAAAAAGTTACACCAGACCAGACCTCTCTTTAAATAAATAATCATGAAAAAGAGAAGCAAAGAAGAAGTAATTTTGACTAGAATGCGTATTGGACATACTTTAATAACTCATGGCGAGAAAATCCACCTGATTGTGAATGTGGAGTTCAACTCACAGTTGCACACATCTTGGTATGTCCTGTTCTTTCCCCTATTCGAGCATCCCTATCTACCCCTCCTTCTCTTGAGGATGAGAAAAACGGGATAGATTCTCTGATGCTAATATTTTTTTCTTCTTCTTAGAAGCTTTAGCTTAAGAAAAATACCTTTGTATATGTTTTCCTGTTATTAAATAAATTAAAAAAAAAAAAAAATACCTTAAGAGAACCCGTTTATTTAGAAAAATCTAAACTTGGAAACGGTGCGAATGACCACTGATGTTAAAGCACCTTAATTTTTTTAAAAAAAAAAGAGAAGCAGATACCCTCTCCAAATCCCCGCCCCCCGCCACTGACCGAAAGACAAACAAATTGTAATTGGATCGTCCGATTCAATTTCGCCCGAGCTCATAAACATCGGATCCCCAACGCCTCTGGTCAGAAGACTCCCAGACCTCAGAGAGTGTGATTCATAGCCCGGGACCACCCGAGTAGAGACGGGGTAACGCGTTAAATCATTCATTTGATATTCTTCTTGGTAAAAAAAAAAAAAAAAAAAAAATCTAAAGAAGAAGAAAGAAGATCTAAAATATAATCTAAGTTAAGAAATAAAAAAACGTAAAAAATGAAAATGATGGATGAAAAAATAAAAGAAATAAAAAGAAGCGTCTCAGTTTTGATCTGTCTGGATACCCACTACCCACTCTTCAGATGACTCCAATACCCGACTCCAATCCTACGACTGCCAGGGTCGATGGCGCGTTGAATGGTTCTCGTATTAGGATCACCGAAGTTAAGCGACGTCCAGCAAGACTTTTTGATGCTGGCATTCCGGCTCAACCCAGCCTGGGTGAGGTTAATGTGGGAAGCAGGTTTGTGAATTTCCTGCGAATGGAGGTTAACACCCCTGTCATGATATGTGACATTGGAAGAGTTTGCCAAAGGCAATAACCCCGCCCTTTAGTTAGGACATATACATATATTTATCTATTTATTTCCTTTTTATTGTTCATATTGTTTCCATATTTTTAATATAATTATTTGTACTGTACATATATAGTAGGTATATGTCTTTGTATCTAATAAAATATATAATAATAAAAATAATAATAATAAGAAGAAGAAGATTTACCTAGATAATATCTACATCGGTTCTGGAAACTGTTAGTTACTTTCGACTCTTTTATAGAAAAAGTTTTTATTGATAGGCTTTTGAAAACGTTAACATTTGAATTGCTAGAAATATCTGATCGGCAGTTGTGACGGTTTTAACGAGGGACGACATTTAATTAAACCAATGCCCCTTTGTCCTCTAACACAATTAAAATTCCTGCCTTCAACCAGAAGTTGGTTGTAAGTTGTGATCGTGATGATATCGTTGGAGATGTGACATGTGTATGCATAGCCTCGGCACTGTAATTGCTGTCCTATATTCACCTATCTTTTCCGTTCTGTTAAGGCACTGCCACACCACATAACGCGCTTACGCGACGTTCAGCTTCGTTTTAGATTCAGTTTTACTTCCGGTAAATTTCTAATATTGGAAATCGGAAGTTTTTAAATCAAGTGGAGGTAAATCTTCTCTAAAGGCCTCTAAAGTACATTTCAATGTCACTTTGCCTATTTCCAAACCTATTTGGAGTTGGCCCGGAGTGCCAGCATCACGAAGTCTTCACTTCGCTGTACGTTGCTTAACTTCGGTAATCCTACGAGAACCGGTGCATTCAACGCGCCATCGACGCTGGCCCAACAATATGTGCGTGTTCCTTTACTTCAATTTCATCATCATAGGGTGGCGTCATAGTAAACGATGGTAGCCAGAAAGTGGAGGAATGACTCAGCACTTCTACCACTGTCTTCACAAGGAGGCTAATAATTGACAAGGGCCCCCAGAACCAAGCCAATGCTGGTCTACACCCTGTTTATAGTCCCCCAGCCAGACTGCTGGTCTACTCCCTGCTTATAGTTCCCCAGCCAGACTGCTGGTCCACTCCCTGTTTATAGTCCCCCAGCCAGGCTGCTGGTCTACTCCCTGTTTATAGTCCCCAGCCAGACTGCTGGTCTACTCCCTGTTAATAGTCCCCCAGCCGGACTGCTGATCTACTCCCTTCTTATAGTTCCCCAGCCAGACTGCTGGTCTACTCCCTGTTTATAGTCCCCCAGCCAGACTGCTGGTCTACTCCCTGTTTATAGTCCCCCAGCCAGACTGATGATCTACTCCCTGTTTATAGTCCCCCAGCCAGACTGCTGGTCTACTCCCTGTTTATAGGCCCCCAGCCAGACTGCTTCAACTTTAGCGAATTAAAAAGCCCTTATCAGTTAGCAGCACAAAGTGTGAACAAGACGTTTTAGGGGTTTGTGACTCTTGTGTATAGCAGGGATGAGGGACCACGGACCATGGCAGTATAGCAGTCGTAAGCACGGCGCGTCGGTACGCACTTCGTGTGACAATGCCTTTAGAAATTTAAAACTATGTTGTAAATATGCGCGGGTCATATAATAATGCCTAGTAATCTCTTGAATTTCTATTAAGAATAAAACAATAATAGAGCTTCCTGACCAGCAAATTCTATGAATTTACTACCGTTTCTAGCGCCTGTCATAGTGTCATCCCAGACTCATTGTATCCGGCATTCCTATCAGATCCAGCGTGTAAATATCTCAGGATTCATAGGCACAAAACTCGTGTAGGCTTTGTAGTAAATAATTGGACACTGCGGCGTACACTTTGTTTCCTTAATAGAAAATAGAATCAAGATGAAACCATTTTTTTTTTAACAGCCCGAACCTAAGCCAGGAGAACATTTCTAATATTTCTGAACCAAAGATGATCATTTCTAATATTTTTATGGGTCCGGTTGTGAAGGTTACTTCTTCTTTTCATTCGATGTCACTTCCGATTAAATTTATTTGTCTCTTCATAGAGCATAAAAAAAACCGTAGAAAATTAGAATAATAAAATAAATAAACTTTATTCAGCTGGTGTATAGAAGAGAGCAGGGGACACTTCACCAAGATCTTGGTCAACTTGGAATTAAGTTATTTGGAATCAGATTCGTTCTGAAGGAGGTGGAAAGAACAGGCGCGGATCCAGGAGACCATTAGGGGGACAGACAGGCTAGTTTACTAATCTGAGGGTTGGGTCAGTTGGGTGGTATAGTATAGTAGTGCTTTATTTAGACTGTCGGCTCGAGACAGGAAGTCCCATTATGCTAACATTTTTGAAAAAATACTGTTGTAGAAAATGCTTTGAGAATTTACCTCGCCTCATGGTTACCTTCCACTCAAGAGAATATTAAATAATTCATTCACCATACTTACCGACCTCAGTTGCTCGATCGGAATATAAGAGTACCTGGATATAAGATTTTGATTTTGAAAAAAAAAAAAAATCATTTATTTATATTTCATTTTTTATTATTACAAAAATTACATCGCCTAAGGCCTAAGCTCATGCTAACTTTTTGGGTGTAAGAGAAACTTGGACATAAGAGAACTGGAAGAAAAACGTAGATAAGAGAAAAAAAATTGCAGACCCTTGAGTTCTCTTATAACCAGGTTTGAATGTAAATAATGTTTTCCTACCAATCGGTTTCATCTATTATAGCCTTAACTTAAGTATTAATATAATAATATCGCCATATTTATACTGCCTGATTAGGACTATTAAGTCCCATTATTCCAGCAGTAAGCCCAAGACGTATTATAATGTGGTGAAAATCTCAAATGGGGGGAAAACTTGTCATGTCCCGGCTGGGTTTCGAACCCGCGACTTCTGGAACCTCTGGATTCACAGATTTTTGTCTGTAAGTACAAATTTGGTCTGTATATAATATCACTCTGTAATTTTACTGGCTGGGGGACTATAAACAGGGAGTAGACCAGCAGTCTGGCTGGGGGACTTTAAACAGGGAGTAGACCAGCATTGGCTTGGTTCTGGGGGCCCTTGTCAATTATTAGCCTCTTTGTAAAGACAGTGGTAGAAGTGTTGAGTCATTCCTCCACTGTCTGACTACCATCGTTCACGATGACGCCACCCTATGATGAATTTTAGTGACGGTAATTTCTCCCCGTGCCATCGTGCCTGGAAAATGGAGTAAGTAAGAGAGAGAGAGAGATAGAGCTGAAGTTATTATAATATCAGCCATAATTTATGCAGCCTCGTCTGAAAGCTCTGCGGGCCTGGACAAGATACGCTGCAGAGTCCTCCAGATCCGATGTTATGGCGTAGCTCTTGTGTTTACATTGGCGTCTTCAGTCCTTCTCTTCCCTCACACCATTGCCCAAACTTACTTGGGTTGGACATTATTGCCATTCTCCAGGGGTTTTTTTTCGAAACCATGAAAGAGCAGATCTCGGTTTACAAATCTAACTAGAGAATTTGAGAGTGTTTATGAACCGAGAGCCACCGCAAATTTTCCCCTCATTGGTATCCTAACTCGGCGCCAAAGGGGAGGTTCATATGATATGCTACATCTCGTTACAATTCAACACATCTGTTTATCCTGCAAGAATGAGACTTTTTTTAAAGATGAGAGTTTTACAGCCTTTTTTATTTCTCAGCCATGAAACAGAAGCTCCTGTAGACGCTTGTGGTCTGTGTTGTAGCCTTCCCATCCCGTAGTGTGCCTCCCCTTTGATGGACGAGAAGTGACACAATACTTCCCATTTAGGTGCTGGGTCAACACGAGCGCACCGGAAGGTATCCCTTACAAACAAGTGTAACCAAACTAAGAATACAAATATTTGTCGGCACGGGGGATCATTTTTTTCTTATTCTGCAAGAATGAGGCTTTTTTAAAGATGAGTGTTTCACAGCCTTTTTTATTTCGTAGCCATGAAACAGGAGCTCCTGTAGACGCTTGTGGTCTGAGTTATAGCCTGCTCATCCCGTATTGTGCCTCGACTCTGATGGACGAGAAGTGA
Organism: Bactericera cockerelli; assembly: GCA_024516035.1. NCBI lineage: Eukaryota > Metazoa > Arthropoda > Insecta > Hemiptera > Triozidae > Bactericera > Bactericera cockerelli. The sequence goes on along the minus strand of CM044956.1, from coordinate 7,672,307 downwards.
CACAATACTTCCCATTTAGGTGCTGGGTCAACACGAGCGCACCGGAAGGTATCCCTAACAAACAACTGTAACCAAATTTTGAATACAAATTTTTGTCGGGGCGGGGTTTCGAACCCGGGACCTTCCACATGGCAAGTGAGTGCTTAACCACTGAGGGATTCGTGCGCTAAAGAGTCAATTTACCTGTAGTACCTAAATAAATTAAAATGTTTGGTAAATCGACCGCTAGTCCAGTAAATCCCCGGACTGAAGACACCTCCACTACCTCCAGATAGAGTCATAAGGAGACACCAAACCATGTAGGTAATAAAGAGGTCGAATCCATAGAGTTCAACTTGGAGAGATTTTATCTTCCAATACTCCATCCAGTATAGGTGCTTACAGTATTAGAAGGAATTCATTCCAAACAAATACATTATCATAAGACCCATAGGAGAGAGAGAGAGAGATTATGTATATGTACCGGTAAATGTCAGAGAATATCATTTATTTTTTATTTAACATAAGTAAGGAAATGAAAGTACTTCATAAGAAAATACAAGGCATTTTTATTTAACAGACCGACAGACAGACAGACACAAAAGTTCACAAAACCAAAGTTGGTAAAGAGGTTATGAAACGTCCAGAAATATGTATGAAAGAACCACTAGTTATTGAATTATTTATTAATAGGGCATACAATAATGTACAAACAAGTAATGATAAAAATTAAAATACAAAATTGAGAACAAAATGAACATGAAGAAAAAGGTAAACATATCTATGTTGTTTACTAAACAAAATAGATAAAATATAATATACATATACACATGTTCTAACTATAGGGCGGTGTTATAGCCCTAACTATAGCCTATGGCAATCTCTTACACCCAATCATTTATGTTGGTTTTGTGGTTGAAAGCGACGATAAACCCAAACAAAAGATGAAAATTTTATTTCTGTGAGCCTAGTTGGCTAGAGGATTTCTGAACCCCTGAGTCGTCGGTTCGAATCCCACCCCGACCACATTTCTAACAAAATATTTGTTCCCAAGTTGACTATTCTCTTCTGGCGCTTTTTACTATCACCTTCACAATATTTATCGATAGTATAACCTGAAATGTGAATACATATATCATTTTTTTACATGCAATACAAACAGAAACTAGTCACCGTGGCTGAATGAGTTAGCGCGCTGGGCGTTTGTCGATTTCATACAGGGTGATACTGCTTTATTACTGCTGTTAGTATTTTGGGAGCCCTGCCTGAGAGAAAAGGGTTGAACGAAATTTATTTTATTTAAAATAAATGTATAAAAATCTTATAATTATTTCAGCATTCATTTACTTTTATTAATTTATTTTTTATTTACACTTTATTAATAGGACATATTATATACAACACAAATAATTTTTAAAATTAAAATACAATATGATAGAAGAAAAAAAAAAACAAATATACATAATATATGTCCTAACTAAAGGGCGGGGTTATTGCCTTTGGCAATCTCTTCCACCCAACCCTTTATTAATATACTCATATTACTCATATTTACTTTTTCAATCTAGGTACAACTACAATTATTGTACAATAGATGTTCACATGCATGTGCTTATGTCATATATTTTTATACTTTTTACATATTTTCAATGTATTTATTCTCTATATGCATATAAGAGCTACATATAAGGAGGCAAAACTTTCCAGACTGAAGTCACTTGAAGATCACAACACAGGAGAGGGACGGGTGCGGCTGCATTGTCTAGCCGGCAGCCAGGCAATGGCATTATAGGGCACGTTTACACTCCGCGACAGTCGTGAGGTCCCAGCAATTGGCTGCTGTTTTGTTGTGGAGAGGAAATGCATAATTTCAGCGCTATATCGCATTCCGTGAGTTCAGCCCAGGGCCGGGTTTCAATGCCAGTGTGGGCCAATTTATTTCACCATTTTCAAAAAATATGTTGAAAAAAATACATAAGTTTGAATATTATTTCTGGCAATTGTGGCGAATCACAAGCCCTTCCACAATCATTGAAGGTAGTTTACTTTATAGTAAAAATAATAATAATAATAATATCGCCTTATTTATACTGTCCAATTGGGACTATGAAGTCCCATCATTCCAGCAGTAAGCCCAAGACCCATTATTATGTGTTGAAAATTCCAAATGGGAGGAAAACTTCTCATGTCCCGGCTGGGTTTCGAACCCGCGACCTCTGGAACATCTGGATTCACAGAGTGCCGCCTTTACCACTGAGCTACCGGGACAGACGCTCCAACGATTTCTTTGTCAATCCTTACATAAAAAATCTGGTGTAAACATCACACGACTTTCCTTATCCCCAAAAAGAAGTCGAATTCCGCCACTGGTGACTCAACGGTAACAGATAGTTAAAAATTAGTGCCTGATTCGTAATCAGCACCTCAAAATCATTGGATTTGATATGTCGCAACCCCCATCTAGGGTGATTATTGAAAAAGTTAGTCCAAGCGGGTCCCCCCAAAATACCGGTAAATTGGGGCTGGGTTCCAAAGAGTTCAAGATATCAAAAAAAATGATCAGAGTAAACCCCTATTATTTTTTTTAATCCGAGAAAGTGTTGTTCTCTAACTTTTTTTGTATCTTTAACCAATTCAAAGAAGCGGCGGTTGTGGCCAATATTTACGACCCCTGCGGCCGATTTCAACCAAAAGTTTCGTGGTTTGTCTGGTGTATAAAATTAATATGAATACCAAATTTCAAGTTTCTAGCTCTTACCGTTCTCGAGATATCCTGTTTACACACAGACAGACGCACGGACCAATGGCTGAAAACAACTTTTTTGGTATCCTGAGGCTATGATTCGTCCAGAAATATGAAAAACTGACTAGGTCAAATTTTCGACGAATTTAATACTTTCCTTATTATAGATAGGAGAAGGAAAGTAAAAATCTGAATTGTTCGAAAACTTTTTACGAAAACTGTAATCCTTTTAAAACTGTAACAATACAAATTTACTTTAAACTTTTTATTTGAATTTTTTAAAATTCCATTTTTTTAATCTAAGCAACAAAACTTCGAACTTTTTTCAAGTAGACAAAACAAAAACAAACTTTCGTTCCGACTTTGTTGGAAAAGTCCGAAACGAAATATTTTTTACCCGTATCTCTTGTTTGTTTAATGCAAATGACATTTTCTGTAAATTATTTCCAAAGTTTTGGAAGGACAAAGGTCGGATGGGGAACAAAAAAAGGGGTTATGAGGGTCACTTCTGAAAATGTCAGGATATACCGGAGCGAAGTGGTGTTCAAGTAGGGTTTATCTACTCTGGGAGTGATGTTTTTGTTTTTCATAGCTTTTAGGACCTTTGGGTTTAACAATTTGACAGTGGTTTTCCATCGAAGGACTTTCGTACATCTTTCATTCGGTGAGAAATGCGGAAAACCACCACTTGAACGAGAACTGTTTTTCCAGCAGCAGCAGCAATACCAATGTCAACAACAAGAAGAAATGAACGAAAAATATATCAGATTTAGTACCTATCTAAAAATAAATATATAAAACCGACCTCAGTAGCTTGATCCATAAGGCTGCGGACTTGTAACCTGGAGGTCGGTGGTTCAAAGTAGATTTAGACGATTTAGTAAAGCCAGTTTGAGTAATTGTGACATCACGAAAGTGATTAACCTATGATAATAAAATTTAAAAAAATATATATATATAAAAGTTTCCCGCGAAATAAAGTAGTGTGGAAAAATGCTAGCTAATGCATTGTTTGTCTAGGCGTAATAATTGTTTATCTAAGGGGAGACCCCCTTAGATAAACATATCTAAGGGGAGACCCCCTTAGATATGTATTACACATTGGGTTCAGTGGTTTTGGTTTTTGACAGTATCAATCACCACCATAGGGATCCCATTTTCCTTATGTATCTGAGGAAGTGGTCACTTTTGCTGCTTCACAGTCCTTTCCATATTAGCAGAAATTGTGTGAAAGTTGATAACAAAGAACAATTATTAATTAATACTCGTAAAAAAACGTTTATTTTGTCAATCAAATAAGTCCACTCAAAATTTTACTGTAGGTATAACAAACACTCTTATCTATTCGTTCATCTTACAGTCTCTTCATATAATAGCAATTTAAACATAAAATATACCTAATAAATAAATAAAAATCATCTTAATAAAACCTACTTTATTTATGTAATCTACTTTATGTATATAAGCCTAACTATGTAGGTAAATGTAAAAAATTGATGCATGTTTTTTGTTCAATGAAAAAAATATAAATATATAAAAGCCCGTCATGATAAAAGTTATGATGGATTTAGTGTGCTTAGAGATAGATAAATTTCTTAAGTATTAATTCTCACTAACCCTTGTTAGCCAACTAATCCAATAAGCCGAGATAATAGCCATCATAAAATTTACGATTGTCAAATTGCCTGTACTTAAGCCATGCCAAGATATGCTGAAATATTACTCAGTTAACAAGATATTTATAACAAGTAGGTACTAAAGTATTGGGGTCACTTAGTACAGTTTTTTTTTGTCTATCAAACACCTCAGTCGAGGTGTGAAGAACGCCTATACAAAGAAAGAGACATAATCTAAACTAATAAATATGGCGGAATGCTAAAGTAGTCTTTTTTCGCATTTTGATCAGCACTTTTAATTTAAGGTAATTAATCAAAAGTTTTCTCGTAAGAAGAAAAAGAAATATCTCAATTAAAAAATGAGCTGAGACAAAAAAGGAAAGAAAAAAAAACTTACAATAGGAAACTAAATAAAAAGAAATACATATTACAAAAAAAAAAACATGAACATAATATTGGAAGCCTGTTAATATTATTTCGTTTGATTTTGGGCTGTAAAAATGGTATTTTTTCTTCTTAATTTTAAATTCTTAAAAATAAATCATAATACAAAAAAGGTGACAATAATATTAGGTATTGATCATAAATCGTTGCGCTTGGCCTGAACATAAAAAAAAATTCTACACCAATCACCAACAGTAAGGTCATTCTATTTACTGAGACAAAAACCAAATTTCAAAGAAGAAGAAAAATATCTATAGTCTGAATTTCGTAAGAAGAAATCCGATGTTGCAAAACATTCTTACTTCTGACATTAGCATGTGAGAAACAAAGATTTTTTGGGAATATTTGCCAACATTGGTCCTCCTCCTGCCCATATTTTGTGAACATATCAGTCCCCCTCCGATTTAATAGATATTCTCAGGAATAAATCTGTCAACTTAACAAAAACTCGCCAGGGTTAACTTGGGAATAAATTAATGAACCTCACCTCAGTAATAAATACCCGGTAATGATGAAAAATGATGGGGAACAATTAATTTATGGAGGTCAATTTATCAAGAGGTTCTTAGCTCGTTAAGTGCTCTTTACGTATTGATAAATGATTATCCACGTACATATTAAGACAATTTATATGCCTAATGTATAAAGTATATGTATGTTAAAAATATGTACTTGGTACATCTTTAGTATATGTACATAAGTATGCAAAACGTAGGTACTTGGTACATTATAATTATTATAGGTTAACATGGTTTACCCATATATCTCAGTATATCAGTTAAACAGAAAAAGAAGTTGTTCTAGATGTGCATGAATATCAGAACATATCTGGACAGCTGTTTCGAGCTAATTTGCTCTCATCAGCAGGTAATAGTTCTGAATATCCATGCTATCAACTAACCTCTCTATTTTAATCAGTATAAACAGAAATGTGAGAAGTTTTTATAACTCATAGAAGAAGGTGTATCAGTATAATCTACTGATTATAATGATGTATACCTATCACATAAAGTGTTGACCCTGAAATGGGTCAGTGCTGAATTGTTTGGGACAAGTGACCTTGTCAATGTATGGTTTATGCAGTTAATGCACAATTCGCTTTGCACAACACTTATAGGTTTCAGAGTAGATATTTTTAGTTAGTTGGTGAATAATGACAACATTACAATCAGTGGTCTGTTAAAACAATATCAATTGAAAATAAACTATTTCATAAAAAAAAACTGAATATAAAACTAAAATAAACTCAATTCATGTACGTCAATATATCAAATTTACAAAAAAATACTAAGGAAAGTAAAAAATCCCTGGACCCTGCATAAGTCTTTTTATTCTTGCAAAGAACCCTCATACTACACAGAAGAAACTCAAGCTTAATATCTACAGAACATAGGTAGGTAGTTCATTAATCATTTTCTCCTTCACAACAGTTTACTAAGTCATGATTTGCTGGTTCTTAACTTTATATCTGGTAAAGGTTTATTTAAAAACGATAACGATTGATTCAGTAGAAGCACTAACTCATTTATAAGTAGACACAATCTGCAATGGGACTATCGAAGATAATTTATGGTCCTAGGAAAAGCTTATAAACATGAATAAATGACATTAATGGGACAATTAATGCATTATTCAAGATACGCCGTAATTGATAAGCAATGGCTTGGTGTTTGTTCATGCCTCGGATAATTTAGTGCTCAGCTCGTGCCTACAGAACATGACTGTCCAACCCCCTTTTCAAATTCTATGCCTGATCTCAACAACTTAATTAAACCTTTACTTTCTTATTCTTCAACTCGCTGCAGTACATGACCTTACTGAGCATGTTGGTGAAGTAACCGTTCTCCAGATCGGTTGGCTGATCGGGGAGAATTTCCACACCGGTTGCTGGGTTCAAGAAGAGAACGTCCGGCTTCCCCATGAAGGTTCCGAACAGCTTGAAGATTTCCGGTTTCTTCCCGAACAGCTCCGCGGCGCTGAGTATCGCGTGGCGGATGGTGTCAATCTCGACGTTGGATTTGGAGTTGCTGGTCACGATCATGTGAGGGGGGACCACGCCCAGGTTACACTCTGCGGCCTTGGTGATGGGCGCCCTGCCGCCTTTGGGGCACAGGTACTCGATGTCGTCCGCCTTGAAGAGTCCCTCCTCCACCGCCTCATTGACCTTGACCTGCTTGATGAAGGCGACGTCCCCGTCCCCCGCCTTAAGGCACTGCAGTGGGGAGTAAGTGAATCTTGTCGCCTTGGGGCAGATCTTCTCCAAACTAGCAGGCGCATCCTTCACTTCCTCGTCGATGCCTGGCACACAGCTGCCTCCTGAGAAGAAAGCACCCACGCCTTTCGCATAGGGACAGTCGTCCTTCTTAATCAAGCTCTTGTCCAGCAGTGTGTTCACCGGCGCCACCCAGCCCGTGGTGCGCATGTACGCGGTGTGGCAAGAGCGCAGACCTTTCAGATCTTCGAAATTTCTGACTTGCGATTTTTTGTTCACAACGGCGACTGCCAAGAGATCAGTTTGGTTTCCATAGACCTCCTTCAGGATAGGTCTCAGGTTCATGTTCTTCCTCGACAAGATCGCCTCTGTGGCATCCAGAGTGATCACATCGGCCGCCCCGTCAGCAATCAGCTTCAAACAAACCTTGGAGGACTTCTCCCGATCACACTCGATGACAGGTCGGATATCTCGGCTATGAGCGGCATCCTTGAAAGCTAAACATTTGCTCATGCCTTCAGGCGATGTGACACACCATCGGATGGGTTTCACTGGCTTCACCACTCTTCCGATTACATCTTCGTATTTAGCGTTCTGCAGGTATTGTTTAGGATGCAAGGTTTTCTTATTGTCCACAGCCGTTGTGTTTTCAGTAATACCCAGAACTGTACTGAGCCAAGGACTTCCCGCGCTCTCGCCAATCTTGTTCAGTTGAGAAATGTAGTTCCTCAACGTAGTCAGATCTTTCTGGTCAGATTCGATTCTCTCATTGGCGACAAATCCAGGCCAGGGTCTCGCAGCCCAAGAGCAGGGGGTTCCAGTGAGGGGCACTGTGCTGCCATCTGGACATAGGAATGAATATTGATCCTTGGGAGCCATAGCCACGGAGTTGGCCGAGAGTCCAAAGTAATCCTTCACCACAACTAATTTCGTCCAGGCAATGTCACCGCCACTCTTTGTCAAGCAGTTCAGGGCGCCGTCATAGTTAGCATTCTTATCAGGGTAGTCACATTTACCAGGGTTCTCACACAAGGCACATAGAGTTGAGTATTTCTTCTTCAAAGCCTCATTGACTTTAGCGTCAGGCGACCATTTGCCTACAATGCATGCTTTGCTGAACAATTGTGAAAGGGATTTCAGCTCATTTTCTCGCGGGGACAATGTTTCATCGGCAGGAGTATTCAAAACGCCCAATTTCCTCAACTTTGTCATAGGAATTTTGTATCCCACATTCCTGCCTATCCCGGTGTGACAAGACTTCAAACCTTTGATGCCCTGAAGATTCTTCAACTTCAAATCGTTCTTCACCACAGCAACAGCTTGGTATCGGAAGTCTGCGGCTGGTTCAGCTTTGGTTCTGACTTCTTTGAACACGATGAAGTTCGCATCGAACTTCTTGGACACGATGTACATGTCCTCCGGCTCCATGAACGCAAAGTCAGCCACTTTCTTCTGGATCTGATGGATGCAGTCCACGCGGTCCCTGGCGGCAATACACTGGAGCTTGGTGCCAGCCCCACTGGCGGCCCCCGCCTCCTGCATCTTCCTGCAGTCCGCCAGGCTCTGCTCCGGCACACATATCTTGTAATCCTTGAGCAGGCACGTCGAGAATTCAACACTACACGAAATTATTAAAAACAACGCACATAACGAACCCGCCGCGCACCGAACCATCATGACAACTGAACTCTCTTTTCTAAATCACCGAGCTTACTTGTTCGTAACAGCTCAGCTACAACATTGAATGTCAGAGGATTATGAGCGTTAGTATTACAAGCACGCAGAGGTTAGATTGGATAACTATTAAATAATAAATCCAAGTGTTCGTCTCCTTGTATGCTCACGGTCTCTATCCCGCCACTTGCCAGTACGTTAGCCAAATGATGCTCAATGCTAGAGATTATTGATGCACAAACAAACTCACCGAGCTAAAAGTGGTCGCTGTTAGATTTAACTGATGTTTAAACTACATAGAAATTACCTTGTGATGAGGAGAAACTTGATAGTGTCAACAATAGAACTGACGAGATTGCGTATTGTTTATATAGCGGTTGTAACTGGAGAGGTCAAACTAGCCCTGCGTGACGACCGATCATTATTATCAGGAAAAACTGCTCATAATACAATATTGCACCTACGAGTTCATGTACTGTGGAGGCTTTGCATTATTGCACCGAATGCACTATCTCTGGCCAGACAGACTCGAGATTAGAAGAGACGAATATTTTGTTTCGTCTTATCCAAATACACGAAAGGAGTCGTGGTCCTGTTTCGTCTTGGCTTGAAAAGAAAAGAGGAAAATAGTTTCACGATACTTACATTTTATCTTATTTGGTCTTGTTGTAACTTCACCAGAAGCCAATTCCAGAAACACTCTCCACTCTTAAAATTCCCGAATCTCCGTTTCAATTGTCACACAACGCACTCTGATTGGTTATTGTGTTCAATTTTTTTTTTTTTTTTTTTAATTTATTTATTTGTTTTTAAGTGCAATACAAAACAGATGTATGTCAATTACAATTAATACATTTTATAATGTGTTGTGTTTACATTAAATCAACCCAATTACATTAACCAATCAGAGTGCGTTGTCTGACAGTTGAAAGGGAGATTTGGAGATTATGAGAGTGGAGAGTGTTTCTGGAACGGGCTACAGATCGCTTTGTAGAGATTTTATAGACGAGACAACTTGAGTCACTTGAGCATAACTTGCCTCGAGTCCATCACCAACTGTCTTATTACAGTAACCGGTAATTGCTCACTGTATGGAGCGGTGTCATGATCTTCAGGTGAATATTGGACCATAGAAAAAGGATACGATTAAGTTGATTGAAAATGCTGTCCTTGAACCTAGCAATCTAGTTTGATCCACCACTTGAAGGATACTCTATACGAGTTTGTGTTCAGTTCAGATTGTCTTTCTTTCCTCTTCTATTTTTGGATGATCACATCAACAGTAGAATGCCATTTTTTATTTGGATTTAATGTCGCTTTTGAATGCATGGTCATATCGCGACGGGGTTGTTACCCTTCTTAAAAATAAGTGTTCATACACAAAAATAAGTAGTTTTAAATAATAAGTCATAAGAGATAATTTTAAGAGAGAGAGCAAAGTGTGATTCCCTGATGCATTTATACAGTTAGAAAAATATTTATACGGTGCCCGGGTTTTCCCTTAGAATGAAAAGGTCTGCTATGAGTTTAGGAGCCCGGCTTGATAATTTAAACTAGATAACTCTTGATAAACCGGGAAATACCAGCTATTTACAATTTCCCAGGAAAACTTCAGGTATAACGAGAAAGAAACTAAATCGAGCGCGCGATTAGCTCAGTGGTTAAGTACTCGCTTGCCAAGTGGAAGGTCCTGGGTTCGATCCCCCATGCCTACAAAAATTTGTATTCTTAATTTGGTTACAATTGTTTGTAAGGGATACCTTCCGGTGCGCTCGTGTTGACCCAGCAGCTAAATGGGAAGTATTGTGTCACTTGTCGCCCATCAGAGGGGAGGCATACAACGGGATGGGCAGGCTGCAACACAGAACACAAGCGTCTACAGTAGCTCCTGTTTCATGGCTACGAAATAAAAAAGGCTGTGAAATACTCATCTTTAAAAAAAAAAAAAAAAAATGGGCTATTTGGTATCGTGCGGGGATCCAGTCTACACTGAAGTCAAACTCAGCTGAGGGAAGAGCCGAAAGCATACTTGCTGCATTCCCCCTCTGCACCGCCAGGCTGAGACGCTGTTTCAGGTGGATTTTTGATCTGGGATCAAATAAATAAACAGATTCTGAAATCTGAAGATTAACAGTGCACTGGTAGTCAAGTGGTTAAAGCGCTAGTCTGGTAATCCAGGTAGCGTAGGGATCCGTTAGTTCGAATCCCACCGGGTGCATGAATTTTGCCACATTAATTTGAGTCAGTCACCACATAATAATAAGACTCAGGTAGTAGAAAATGCTTTGAGCATGAACCTCGCCTGGTAGTTACCTTACACTAAAGAATATTATTATTATATTCAAGGTTAATATATGAGTTAGTCGTAGGAGTGTCACAATTACTCTAAAACCCAGGCTTATTAATATTCCCCACTGCTTGAGACTCAAACAACCGTCCTCCTGGTTACAAATAACGCTTTCTCATTTTGGTCGAGCCATTGCAGATACTGCAACGTCGATATCTGTAACAACAATCTCAAACAACTGAAGTTTGAAAACTAAATACATAGAATCATACCTCAGTTCCACAGTAATTAATAAAGAAATTTAATCAATGCCCTATTGCTCAATTAAATTCCTACATTAAGGAAAATTCATTTGTTAGTTAACTAATCATGCACTGGTCAAGATATCCCAAGCGATCCTTTAGTGGAAGGTAACCACCAGGCGAGGTTATTGCTCAAAGCAATTTCTACCAACTAACCCTCAGAGTCTTATTATTACATGGTCACAAACTCAAATTAATGAGGGAAAATTAATGCACTGGGTAATATTCGAACAAACGGATCCCTCGCTACCTGGATCACCAGACTAGCGCGTTAACCACTTGACTATTGACATGACACTATCATAGAGGTAACAACTACTATTATAGAATAGGTAAATTATTACAGAGACAAAGTCAACATTTTATTAAATATGAACTTTAAAACCGGCTAAGCTTTGAGATTTATCATTCACACTTTACTAAAATTTATGGCATAACAATTATTATAGTGGTTATTTTATTTTACACTTCACTTAAATTTATGGTAACCGGTGGCGTTATTATAGGTTGGGGCATTGTCTTGTTCTTTTGTGTCTTAGAGGAACGGTAAAGTTATTATAGTGTTATACAGTCTGTTATAGGTAGCGTTCAAATTGAAAAAGGTGAAAATGTTTTGTCTTCATAAGTAACAGGATTTTTATTGAAAAGAAACCTGATAACTGAACATATGCACCGAACATGTAAATGGATTTTTAAAATTAGTATACCAAGAAATTTAAGTACAACAGGAACTTGCCTCATGAAATTCTCCATAAATGTGACTGCTTCAATGATCAAGCGATTTAGGATAATAATATTCTTCTTGAACAACTGTGTTAAACCTAGTAAAAAGGCAATCTAAGATTACGAATTTTGAAACCCCCTTGATACATTCTGTTAATTTTTCTGACAAAAACGAGACTCAAACCCCAACCTTCACGCTCAAAGTAGAACTAACTGCTGACCAAATTCGATAACACTGAGGTCTGAGGTTGGTGCTTTTCAGAAACAATTATTGCATTAAAATGGTTCCAATGAATGGGATCAAAGCCTCTTTCCAAGTCTATATTTCCTGCCTGGTTGAGATGTTCCAACTAGCAATTACCGCGTTGATTTATTGAGCCACCGCGTATGATTTGTGGCTTAGCCAACTTGTACCCGCGAGGATCCCGCGCTGGGTTACGCCCTCTGGAGCCCCGCCAAGATTCAACCAGGATTCCTCCTGGGTAATTGCCTAGGTGCTCATTCATTACTTCTATCATTGATTTGTTCATCCTCTATTATATTGTACACATGTTTTAGAAGTCTTTAGCTCTTTAGAAAGACTTTCTTAATCGCCCATGTTTCTAGTCACTTGCTCAAACAGGTTCTGAAAGAAGTATTAGATAATACTCAACCAACTTCAGTTACCTCAGTAGTTGGGTTGGTTGAAGCCCAGGTCTGTGCCAAGCTGTAGACAGTGGAGACATTATCACAGCATGTTGAATTCGAGACGAACCACTAAAGTTAAACAACATCGAAAATTGAGGAGACATGAGCTGCAAGCCCATCTGCTTCAAAACCGAATGTTCGTCACAGAAGATGTTCCTCGATCCTCAATACATTCATTTTAATGTATCTTTACAATTTATAATTATGTAAATTTAATGTTTCACATTAAACCATCTGAACATCTGATTAAACCATGTCAAAGCATCTATCTCGGAGCCTCCTTGCTACCATATTTGAGCACTTGAAAGATTTAGCAGTTCGATTTTCGTTTTCTTTTGTTGTAGTTGTAATAATACGAGTATTGTTAACTATCTATGTTTACGAGTATAATACCGTCTATTGTTCATTTTCGATGTTATTGCAGAAAAAAAACATTGCATATTAGGTACATACTTACATTACAATATTTATTACATGAATGCAAAATTTCAAAGCACGAACTAACACCCATCTTTTTAAAACATGAAACTTGGGGCGCTCGTGCTTCGAAAGTTGGCTGCAGACCAAAGTTTATTTCTTCCATACTTAAAACACAAATCTTTGCCATTGCCCGTATATCTATATCTTTAGGAGCATACATCCTATAGATATAGATATAGGAGCATACCTCCTATAGATACCTATGGGTTTCGAATTCGAATTGTCTGGGACATCCATATGGACACCGGGATTTATACCGAGTGCACCTAAACACATTTTCAACGCTAATACCGCGAGATTTTCGCTTGGTAGTTTTTTCGATACAACTTGCGGATTTTGCGAATTACCTAAAATAAGCAAAATAGAAAATGCGAAACACACCGCAGATTTTCTGAGAAAAAAATTGTACCTACAAACTTACAGTTTTGTTTATAATTTTAGTGAATTTTACGATCGATCAAAAACGATGGGTAGAATCAAAAAGCCTTACTTTTCGACACAGACATTAGTATCGGAAAGTTTTCCGTTTGTATCCTCAAAACTCTTAGGTCGGGACGGATCAAAAACACTTCATAGAATCTGCATATTCACCCAGTACTAAAAAAACACATAAAGAGCTGAAAGCACACAAGAAATAATGCATCGACAATGTCTCTCATGCTAATGTAAGCATTTCTAATGGTCTCTACTCCAGGTCAGAGGTCACCTCTGGATACCAAGCACAAAGTCATGGCTTCATAAATGTTTATGCCATCAGATAACAGGCTGGAAGATAAACAATGGTGTCTCCTTGAGATACCTACTCATGTGTTGGAGTTGACACCCCGGACAGATTTACAACTCAATCGTGTACATCACCGACTCACCGGTGAATTGAACGCTTGTCATCGGAAGATAAAATCGCGGATTGTTTCTCACCGATTCAGGCGATACAACGGTAACAACGGTTCTTAGCAGATGCAAGATAGTAGAGTGAACTAAAGACCTCACACTTGAGGATTCCTTATTTTGTAAAAATCCTTTTGGGCGGCAGCGCTCGTATAAAAATGATATACCAATTTTCAATCGAATCAAAAGTGTATTTATGTACGAATTTCTTTGTAGTGAAGCACAAGGCCTCTTCAAAAATTTTGTGTAGCGCAGCATACTAAGAGCCTCCTTTACATTTCGAATTTTTTCTATTACATTAATTCTTTTACTTGTAATGCCGCCACTGGTCGTTACTCATAAAAGTAACTACTCATTTTTCCTCACGAGGTATGAGTGGACCCCGAACATCAAGTACAGAGCAGAAAAATCCTCCCGCTGGAATCGAACCCAGGTCACCAGTGTGCAATGCCTAGCGCGCTAACTCGCTCTGCCACAGTGACTACTCGAATCAAAAGTGTAAATAACCACATGAAGAAAATAAAACATGTTTCCAAATAAAGTAATAAATAATCACAAAAATTCTCACGAATAACAATTATTTCAGGCCCTAGGACAAAGTGTGATATAGGATGGGATATAATAAGTCATTTTATATATTGATAAATACATAGGTGTATTTACCTACGTATTATATTATGAGAAAATTATAAATAATTGGCCACCTAACCTCTTATTAGCTGATGATGAAGATGTTGAACCAGTATCTTCTTATCTAGATATTAACACTAACAACCGGGATCGCCCGTGTTAAAATTATAACAGAGAACACCTCACCACTACATAAATTACACATAATCTTAATCCTGACTGCAGCCTAGTCGACCATATACCTGTCCAACAACTTCCATGATACACTCAAGTCACTCAACTAGTAGTAAAAGAATGAAAGAAAATCGTGCCTACCATTCGCAAAAACCCGACTTGCACCCACTTTTGTATTTAATTACATATTATACATTATATTCTGACCTAAGTATAGCTTGATCGATAGCAAACATGTGTCTACAAATATTAATTACCAATCTTAAAAGGAAAAATGGATTAAACCTCAGGGTAATATAAAAATAATACCTATTTCCATCCGTCCTGGTTGGGTGATTTTTCCATACTTGATGGTTGATCCTCTGTGCTTCTAACTTCTTTTATTCCAGGATATGCTCAGAAATTCTGAACCCTATTTTTTTTTAATTTGAATTTTAAATTAATTAACGGAAACTACCCATTTTTCACAATTTCCCATCTTATTCTAATATAAAACTTAGGTCTAGTAAAATAACATTCTTCTAAAACTAAGGTTTTAAAAAAAGGACCTAAAGGACCTAAAATAAGCGATAATCAAATAGTAACAGCTCTGGGCACATCGTCAAAGATTTAGGGAGACTTTTAAAAGTACGTGAAACGAAAGAAAAAAGATGAAGAACCTTTACATTATTTTATTTTGAACTTTTAATGGTATTCTTCAAGGAATCGAAGACAATTTCATTCCACAAAGTGATGTAAACTTAATCACACGAGGTTCACCCAATAAACAATTACCACGCCAAGCAGTTTGAATACTGGCCGACTACTTACAAGATCCAGAATGTGATAAGTGTCTGGGTAATAAATATAAATGAGCGCGAGACAATGGAGCAGCATGTCAATTGAAATCAGAGGGGAACACAAACATACCTGGGCAAATAACAAAAACGTGCAGCAATAATCATTAACGAGTTCAATCAACTGTGGATTGACTGAGGTCTGACTACCGAGGATTCTTCTTAATCTTTTCTTTCTCTCTTTCTTCTATATTCTACATTTTTTGTCATTATCAACGGTTTCTTTTTCGTCTTGTTAATTTTAATCTTCAGTATCAACTTTTTCTTTGACTTTTTTATAACATGTTCATTTATTCTGTTATTGATCGTTCTAATTTTTTTTTTTTTTTTTTTACTTTCGAAAGATTTTCCTTTATTCAACAAATACTTTTCATCTTCATACAAAATTTAATTATAAAGAAATAACTTTAATTGACTTAAGATTAAAATATGGCAAGTTAAATATTCACATTTTCCTTCTCTCTTTCTTCTTTATATTCTTCATTGTTGTCATTATCAACTCTTTCTTTTTCGTCTTGTTAATTTTAATCTTCACTACCTATCTTCTTTTTATTTAAAGATGAGTTTTTCACAGCCTTTTTTATTTCGTAGCCATGAAACAGGAGCTACTGTATGGTCCATTTCGCTAACACCACCAACTTTAAATGTAGACTCTTGTGGACTTTAAATGTAGACTCTTGTGGTCTGTGTATGTAGCTTGATCATCCCGTAGTATGCCTCCCCTCAGATATGCGAGAAGGGACACAATAGTCCCCATTTCATCTACTTCTTCGTTGTCATCATTTATTTTTCATAATGTCATCATTTTATTTTTCATCATGCCATCATTTACTTTCTGTATTAGTATTGATATATTATTATTATACAACACTTTATTTGATATAAATGGACATTATGTACATACGAATAATTATTTTAACAATGAAAAAAATAGAAACAATATATATACAATAATTTTTTTTTAATATATAAAAACATGTCCTAACCAAAGGGCGGGGTTATTGCCTATGGCAATCTCTTCCACCCAACCCTTATACTTATTTCCCGTCATTTTATATTCTTCCTCGTCTTTTTATTCTGTAATTTCATTTCTTGTCTTCTCTTTATTCTCAATATTGATGATTGTGAATATTGTGATGCTTTTCTTTGTCATTATCATCAACAATCACGGATTTCATCTCTTTCTCTCATTACCGGTTTGCTCAAGAGCATTCGGCTCCTAGCAGCTAGGGTCTCACGACCGTCATTCCAGACATTGTAATGAGGAGTCAGAGAAAGAAAGAAAGAGAGATGGAGATTGAGTACAGAGACACACGTGAAATAGGTACCTAGGAGGTACAGTTCTTTCATTTATTTAAGCAATATTGAAGATCTAGAAGACCAAATCATAAAAATATCTTTACTTGCCAATCGATTAAAAGTTCTTTTGTGGGGTTATTGTAAGCAATATTGAAGATGTAGAAGACCTAATCATAAAAAGATATTTATTTGTTAATCGTATAAAAGTTTTTTGTTTGCTTAATTTAGGCAATTTAATCCTATTTCTTAATACAGCCCCTGTGAGGAGACTTTCAAAGATTTCCATACTCACCACCGATTTAGGTAATGAAATATTGTACACACCGAAAAGTGTTTTGCTAATTTATCGAAAGCATGATTTTCCGCGTTTCTCATTCTACTGATAAGATAGTCGTGGGTCAAACGTCAAACAAAACACAGGCTGATATCCTATAGACTCTATAGAGGGTCATTTCTGAGTAATACTTTCCTGCTTATCTCTCTCTGATAAAGTTATTGTTTGTTTCTTATTTATTTGGGTTTCTAGGCGCTTTTAATTATTAATTATAAATAATATACATATAATAATGCATTTCTTTGTGTTATGATGTCACAATTTTAGTGGGTAGCGAAGAATCATAGGATTTTACCACTTTAATATAGAATATCTTATTATGTACTATGTACTTTCAATTCACAAAAAAATACAATTGTAAAATAAATCAACAACTTTTAACACGAAAATTAAAAGAACAACAAAAACTAATTTTATTTGAGTGGAAACTTATTGAAGACTGAGGAAAATCTACTTTCCCCAGTTTCTCGAAAGGTGAAAAAATTAACCACTGAGATCACTGAGATGTATCAAAACTTGCGTCCACTAGGAACCATCTGCTGATTTCAAAATCAGTGCCGGATCTGTAGTAATTTTTCTCTCGCGAAGGAGTGGGTACCTAAACTACCTAATTCTTCTAAAATAATATTTTTACTTTTTTCATACTTGCCTATCATGTAGTTATTTTTGTCTTCGTTTCCTCTTTTACTTTCCTTATTTTCTACTTATTATGTGGTAATATAAGATTTGGTATCTGACGTGAAAATTAAGGATGTTTAGATATCCGCCACTGCATGAGGTAAACAAAAAATTCAAATAAATTGAGCCAATCAGAGGCCGGTATTTGTTGAAAGAGGGACCATCAGCTATTCAAAGTTGGACGCACAAATTTGTTCTATTCGAGATAGGTAAGGTTACTCGTA
Source organism: Bactericera cockerelli (assembly GCA_024516035.1). Taxonomy (NCBI): domain Eukaryota; kingdom Metazoa; phylum Arthropoda; class Insecta; order Hemiptera; family Triozidae; genus Bactericera; species Bactericera cockerelli. Next base: position 7,654,097 of record CM044956.1, on the reverse strand, counting down.
TACGTGATATTAACTGTCCAAAGTAATACCTACGTCGCCCCTCTCTCTTTCTATTGCTGGGTCCACACAGATGAAACATGCAACAAGTTGCTGCAACATTAATTCACTCTGTGTGGACAGAATCTGAACACGAACATGAATGATCAAAAATTATCCATGAGGATGTCGGTTTTCTACCAAACATCTTTGATCTTTGTTGCTACTATATTGCACGTGTGTGGACGTGACTACTGAATTAAAACAGAATGGATCACTGGCGAAAACGAACTGCAACACGTTGCTGCAACAGTGTTCCAATTACCACGTTGCAGCAACGTGTTGCATGTTGCACCTGTGTGGACCCAGCATATCGTTCTCTTCCCAGCTCCTCCTTCTTAATCTTCCCCCACTCCTATTCTCATCACTACATGGAAAAGGCTGGAAGAGGAGAAATTTTGGGGAATCTTCAACACGCCCTGTTGCAGTTATCCGGGAAATTTATCGTCCATAAATTCCAAGTAATTACTCTCCCTACACTGCGAACATTTCAGAGTATTCAGAGGGGTAAAAGTGTCAATTTTTTGTTCTCTAACTAACGCAATGCACCTACTTAACATGTTGCGGGTAACGAAGGTGATAAATCACTAATCAGCTGATTAGTGTGTTGATCAATGACTAATGGCAATACCAACACAAATACTGCATTATTATTATTGAATTTTTACTTTCCTTATCCTATAATAAGTTTTCACATTTCTGGACGAATCATAGCCTCAGGATACCAAAAAAGTTGTTTTCAGCCATTGGTCCGTGCGTCTGTCTGTTTGTGTGTGTATAAACAGGATATCTCAAGAACGAGAACGGTAAGAGCTAGAGACTTGAAATTTGGTATGCAAATTCATTTTATACCCTAGACGAACCACGAAACTTGTTTGAAATCGGTCGTAAGATATGACCGCAGGGCCGCAAATATTGGCCGCAACCACCGCTTCTTTGAACTGGTTAAAGATACAAAAAAGTTAGAGAACAACATTTTCTCGGATTAATTTTTTTTTTTTTTTTTTTGATATCTTGAACTTTTTGGAAACCCGCCTCAATTTACCGGTATTTGGGGGGACCCGCTTGGATTAACTTTTTTGTTATTCACCCTAGATGGGGGTTGCGACATCTCAAATCCAATGATTTTGAGGTGCTGATTACGAATATGGCAATTATTTCTAACTATCTGTTACCGTTGAGTCACCAGTGGCGGAATTCGAATTCTTTTTGGGGAATAGGGAAAGTCGTGTGATGTTTACCCCAGATTTTTTATTTATAGGACCGTGCACTCGAAGTCAGTTGGATAACGCGCTAGTCTGGTAATCCAGGTAGCGTAGGGATCCGTTAGTCCAAATCCCACCCAGTGCATGAATTTTTCCTCATTAATTTAAGTTTGTGACCACATAATAAGACTCTGAGGGTTAAAGGCGAAAAATCAAAATTTCGAGAAAAAATTTGAACTTATGACTAAATATCTCTCTGGTCTTTTATTTTTTTTTCATGCAACTAACTCCATTTAAAGGGACATATGCAAGACTATCCATGAAGTCAAAACTTACCTTCTGGGTATCATTTCTTTGAAAACGTGCATCAATCCAAGTGACCTCTAGACCTCTGGGAAAAACAGGGATTTGGAGATAACTTTTTAACGAAGCAAAATGCCCAACTGCAAGTTTCGCTTATATGATAGTCCACGGTGGGCTGAACCTACCCTCAAAATATTTGCATCTGTATTCGAGACACCTTGTAGAGTTAACCTATATAATAATTTTCAGCCACCAGAAATTTACCGGTACGTAGAAACAGTGATGAAAAGGCGAAAAGATGAAAGAGCGCGTTTTTTTATATAAATGCGCCCCTTTTTCCCCGCGGCAGGCGCCCCAGTTAGAATATTTCAAAATCCTTTCTCAGTGCGCATCTAAGCCTCTTAGGACATACCAGTGCTGAGAAATCGAGATGAATGAGTGAGTGCCTGATTGTTAACTTTCGCATTTATGTATAAAGATACGGAATCTGGTCAGTTCTCTTGTTGACAGTATCAAGTTTCTCCTCAACACAAGGTAATAACAAGGTAGTTTTTTTGAACATCAGTTAAATTTAGCAGCGACCACTTTTAGCTCGGTGAGTTTGTTTGTGCATCAATAATCTCTAGCATTGAGCATCATTTGGCTAACGTACTGGCAAGTGGCGAGATAGAGACCGTTAGCATACAAGGAGACGAACACTTTGATTTATTATTTAATAGTTATCCAATCTAACCTCTGCGTGCTTGTAATACTAACGCTCATAATCCTCTGACATTTAATTTTGTAGCTGAGATGTTACCAAAAAATAAGCTCGGTGATTTAGAAAAGAGAGTTCAGTTGTCATGATGGTTCGGTGCGCGGCGGGTTCGTTCTGTGCGTTGTTTTTAATAATTTCGTGTAGTGTTGAGTTCTCGACGTGCCTGCTCAAGGATTATAAGATATGTGTGCCGGAGCAGAGCCTGGCGGACTGCAGGAAGATGCAGGAGGCGGGGGCCGCCAGTGGGGCTGGCACCAAGCTCCAGTGTATTGCCGCCAGGGACCGCGTGGACTGCATCCATCAGATCCAGAAGAAAGTGGCTGACTTTGCGTTCATGGAGCCGGAGGACATGTACATCGTGTCCAAGAAGTTCGATGCGAACTTCATCGTGTTCAAAGAGGTCAGGACCAAAGCTGAACCAGCCGCAGACTTCCGATACCAAGCTGTTGCTGTGGTGAAGAACGATTTGAAGTTGAAGAATCTTCAGGGCATCAAAGGTTTGAAGTCTTGTCACACCGGGATAGGCAAGAATGTGGGATACAAAATTCTTATGACAAAGTTGAGGAAAGCGGGCGTTTTGAATACTCCTGCCGATGAAACATTGTCCCCGCGAGAAAATGAGCTGAAATCTCTGTCACAATTGTTCAGCAAAGCATGCATTGTAGGCAAATGGTCGCCTGACGCTAAAGTCAATGAGGCTTTGAAGAAGAAATACTCAAATCTATGTGCCTTGTGTGAGAACCCTGGTAAATGTGACTACCCTGATAAGAATGCTAACTATGACGGCGCCCTGAACTGCTTGACTAAGAGTGGCGGTGACATTGCCTGGACGAAATTAGTTGTGGTGAAGGATTACTTTGGACTCTCGCCCAACTCCGCGGTTATGGCTCCCAAGGATCAATATTCATTCCTGTGTCCAGATGGCAGCACAGTGCCCCTCACTGGAACCCCCTGCTCCTGGGCTGCGAGACCCTGGCCTGGCTTTGTCGCCAATGACAAAATCGAATCTGACCAGAAAGATCTGACTACGTTGAGGAACTACATTTCTCAACTGAACAAGATTGGAGAGAGCGCGGGAAGTCCTTGGCTCAGTACAGTTCTGGGTATTACTGAAAACACAACGGCTGTGGACAATAAGAAAACCTTGCATCCTAAACAATACCTGCAGAACGCCAAATACGAAGATGTAATCGGAAGAGTGGTGAAGCCAGTGAAACCCATCCGATGGTGTGTCACATCGCCTGAAGGCATGAGCAAATGTTTGGCTTTCAAGGATGCCGCTCATAGCCGAGATATCCGACCTGTCATCGAGTGTGATCGGGAGAAGTCCTCCAAGGTTTGTTTGAAGCTGATTGCTGACGGGGCGGCCGATGTGATCACTCTGGATGCCACAGAGGCGATCCTGTCGAGGAAGAACATGAACCTGAGACCTATCCTGAAGGAGGTCTATGGAAACCAAACCGATCTCTTGGCAGTCGCCGTTGTGAACAAAAAATCGCAAGTCAAAAATTTCGAAGATCTGAAAGGTCTGCGCTCTTGCCACACCGCGTACATGCGCACCACGGGCTGGGTGGCGCCGGTGAACACACTGCTGGACAAGAGCTTGATTAAGAAGGACGACTGTCCCTATGCGAAAGGCGTGGGTGCTTTCTTCTCAGGAGGCAGCTGTGTGCCAGGCATCGACGAGGAAGTGAAGGATGCGCCTTCTAGTTTGGAGAAGATCTGCCCCAAGGCGACAAGATTCACGTACTCCCCACTGCAGTGCCTTAAGGCGGGGGACGGGGACGTCGCCTTCATCAAGCAGGTCAAGGTCAATGAGGCGGTGGAGGAGGGACTCTTCAAGGCGGACGACATCGAGTACCTGTGCCCCAAGGGCGGCAGGGCGCCCATCACCAAGGCCGCAGAGTGTAACCTGGGCGTGGTCCCCCCTCACATGATCGTGACCAGTAACTCCAAATCCAACGTCGAGATTGACACCATCCGCCACGCGATACTCAGCGCCGCGGAGCTGTTCGGGAAGAAACCGAAAATCTTCAAGCTGTTCGGAACCTTCATGGGGAAGCCAGATGTTCTCTTCTTGAACCCAGCAACCGGTGTGGAAATTCTCCCCGATCAGCCAACCGATCTCGAGAACAGTTACTTCACTAACATGCTGAGTAAGGTCATGTACTGCAGCGAGTTGAAGAATAAGAAAGTAAAGGTTTAATTATTAAGTTGTTGAGATCAGGCATAGAATTTGAAAAGGGGGTAGGACAGTCATGTTCTGTAGGCACGAGCTGAGCACTAAATTATCCGAGGCATGAACAAACACCAAGCCATTGCTTATCAATTACGGCGTATCTTGAATAATGCATTAATTGTCCCATTAATGTCATTTATTCATGTTTATAAGCTTTTCTTAGGACCATAAATTATTTTCGATAGTCCCATTGCAGATTGTGTCAACTTATAAATGAGTTAGTGCTTCTACTGAATCAATTGCTATCGTTTTTTAATAAACCTTTACCAGATATAAAGTTAAGAACCAGCAAATCATGACTAAGTAAATTGTTCTGAAGGAGAAAATGATTAATGAACTATCTACCTATGTTCTGCAGATATTAAGCTTCAGTTTCTTCTGTGTAGTATGTGGGTTTTTGCAAGAAGAAGACTGATGCAGGGTCCAGGGATTTTTTACTTTCCTATAATAGGGAAAGTAATTTTTTTTTTGTAAATTTGATTTATTGACGTACATGAATTGAGTTTTTTTCAGTTTTATATTCAGTTTTTTTTTTTTTAATGAAAATAGGTTATTTTCAATTGATATTGTTTTAACAGACCACTGATTTTGGTGTTGTCATTATTCACCTACTAACTAAAATTATCTACTCTGAAACCTACAAGTGTTGGGAAAAACGAATTGTGCATTAACTGCATAAACATGTATGTATTTTCAAGGTCACTTGTCCGAAACAATTCAGCACTGATAAATTAATTGTTCCCCATTATTTTACATCATTACTGGTTATTTATTACTGAGGTGAAGTTCACTAATTTATTCCCAAGTTAACCCTGGCGAGTTTTTGTTAAGTTGGTAGAATTTACTCCTGAGAATATCTATTAAATCGGAGGGGAAGTGATATGTTTACAAAATATAGGCAGGAGGAGGACCAATGTTGGCAAATATTCCCAAAAAATCTTTGTTTCTCACATGCTAATGTGAGAAGTCAGAATGTTTTGCAACATCGGATTTCTTCTTACAAAATACAGACTAGATGTTTCTTCTTTTTTGAAATTTGTTTTGTGTCTCAGTAAATAGAATGAGCATTGGTGATCGGTGTAGATAGAATAGACTTACTATTGGCTATTGGTGTAAAAAAAAAATTATGTTTCAGGCCAAGAGCAACGATTTAAGATCATTACCTAATATTATAGTTACCTTTTGTGTATTATGATTTATTTTTAAGAATTTAAAATTAAGATGAAAAAATACCATTTTCACAGCCCAAAGTCAAACAAAATAATATTTAATTAACAGGCTCCCAATATTATGTTCATATACAGGGTGTCCCACCAAACTTGGACACCTCAAATTACTCGGCCCCTGAAAGAGTTTTTGAAAAATAAAAAATCCTAGGGTACATGGTCAAATTATGCGGTTTCAGTCATGAAATTTTTTTTATACAGGGTGGTTCAAAAGTCAGAAATTGAGGTGTCAACTTTCGATTTTTAAATAGATCGACCTGAATTTTATTTGATAATTTTACTTTTAAATGGTTCCTGAGTACTTTTTTAAACAAAAATTTTACATACAGGGTGGTTTTTTTTCGACCATTTTTTTTTTCTAAATCTCGAATAACTCAAGTTTGTTTAATTTTTTCGATAACAAGAATAGAGAGTGTTTGTGTAATGAAAACACGCACTTACAATTTGCATCAAATTTTTTTATACAGGGTGGTTCACAAGTGAAATAATGACTTGATTTTTTTTAATTTTTTATTTGGGATTAATAATTCTAACCTAATTTTACACATTTTTTGTTAGTCATATCGAAAAACAAAACTAAAGTGTTGTACAGGGTGAGACATAATTTTTTTGTGACACCCTGTATAAGGGCAGTCAAAGAGACGTAAAATTAAATATAAAAAACTAAATGTGCAAGAAAAACTTTGATTTTTAATGATATCAAAAAGTTATGGTGTTTTAACTAATATTGTCGCATGGACCACCCTGTAGATATTCTCTTAAACTATCATGTGGGTACTCGAGGTTGTATAAAATTCAACGAAGACTTCGAATCGTGGGGGAAAACAAATAAAAAAAAAACATGAATTTTGAAGCCATTTTCAATTTGGTGTACACACTGAATGATTTTAAAACTAGAAATAAAAAGTAGTTAGGTGTAGACACAAAATTGAAAATGGCTTTTTGAATTCATTTTTTTCTTTCAGATTTGGACTCCTCGTTGAATTTTAGACAATTTCGACTACCCATATGATGTTTTAAGAAAATATCTACAGGGTGGTCCATGTGACAATATTAGTTAAAACACCATAACTTTTTTATATAATTAAAAATCGAAGTTTTTCTTGCAGATTTAGTTTTTATATTTAATTTTACGTCTCTTTGACTGCCCTTATACAGGGTGTCACAAAAAAATTATGTCTCACCCTGTACAACACTTTAGTTTTGTTTTTCGATATGACTAACAAAAAATGTGTAAAATTAGGTTACAATTATTAATCCCAAATAAAAAATTAAAAAAACTCAGTTTTAAAAAAAATCAAGTCATTTTTTCACTTGTGAACCACCCTGTATAAAAAAAATTGATGCCAATTGAAAGTGCGTGTTTTCATTACACAAACACTCTCTATTCTTGTTATCGAAAAAATTAAACAAACTTGAGTTATTCGAGATTTAGAAAAAAAATTGGTCGAAAAAAAACCACCCTGTATGTACAATTTTTGTTTAAAAAAGTACTCAGGAACCATTTAGAAGTAAAATTATCAAATAAAATTCAGGTCGATTTATTTAAAAATCGAAAGTTGACACCTCAATTTCTAACTTTTGAACCACCCTGTATAAAAAAAATTTCATGACTGAAACCGCAAAATTAGACTATGTACCCTAGGATTTTTTATTTTTCAAAAACTCTTTCAGGGTCCGAGTAATTTGAGGTGTCCAAGTTTGGTGGGACACCCTGTATTTTTTTTTTTTTTTTTGTAATTGTATTTCTTTTTATTTAGTTTACTATTGTAAGGTTATTTTTTTCTTTCCTTTTCAGTTTCAGCTCATTCTTTAATTGAGATTTTTATTTTTCTTCTTTGCCTTTTCCCAAACCTACTTGGGGTCGGGATTTGTTCCTTTCCTATATCATTCTATTCAGCGCGTCCTCTTTTCTCCAGTTTCTCTCTTAGGTCTTCTTCAACTTTGTCAAAAAAAGGGTACTTTAGCATTCAGCCATATTTATTAGATTAGATTATAGACAAAAAACTGTACCAAGTGACCCCAATTTTTTTGCTTAGTACTTGTTATAAATATCTTGTTAATCGAGTAATATTTCAGCATGTCTTAACATGGTTAAGTACAAGCAATTTGACAATTGTAAATTTTATGATGCCTATTATCTCGGCTTATTGGATTAGTTGGCTAACAAGGGTTACCTGGGGATTAATACTTAAGGAATTTATCTATCTCTAATAAGCAGACTAAATCCATCATAACTTTTACCATGACGAGCTTTTTTTTTTTTTTTTTTTTTTTTTTTTTTTTTTTAGTACTTTCAAAAGATTATTTTTTATTCAACAAATTCTTACATCTTCATAAATAAAATTAAATGTAAAAAATAACTTATTAATAAAATAAAAATTAAGAACATGGCAAGTTTAAGTGGCCAATAATGCAAAGCATGTGTTAGGCCACTTTTTATTAAAATTATTAATATTTAAAACTGTCCTTTTAGTTAAGAAAAAAAAAAAAAAAAAAATATATTATAAATTTTGAAAATGTTTTCATGTTATGTGTGGAGTGTTTTTGATTGTTGTGTCTGTTTTAGTAAGTACTTATACATTCAAATAATTAGGGGAAAATTGTTATTTTAAAATATTTAAGATTTTATTTTTATTATTGTTAATAGACAGCCATTGTTTCAGTCTGTATTTTAAAATTGTTAAAATTGGATTGTCCTTTATATCATCAGGTATAACATTTAAAATTTTGCTACCTACGTATGAAAAATGTCTTTTTGTCAGTGATTTGTGTTTGAGTGTTTGTATAATTTGTCCAGTCTGTCTTGTGGTGTATGTGTTAGGGTTTATAGTCCAGGTATGTTTTTTCTTTATTGCAAATGTACTTGTTTTGTAAATGTAAATGTTATCTAGTGTTGGAACGTTAAATAGTTCGTATAGTTGGTCAGTATGAAAAAGTCTGTCTTTTTTTAGTATAGTCCTGAGTAATATATTTTGAGTTCTTCTAAGTTGAGTCTTTATATTTTCATACGCCCCTCCCCAAGCTGTGATACAATATTGTAAGAGTGATTGAACTAACGCGAAATATACTTCGCGAAGTAGTGTATCATTACAAACTTGGTTTAGATTGTAGAAAACATAAGTCAAGTATCGTAGTTTGTTTTTAAGTGAAGTAATATGTGCTGTCCATTTTAAGTTTTCGTCAAGTGTAACACCTAAGTAACGTATGTTTGTCAGTTTTTGTAATGTTATTGTTTTATTTTCAATGTCAGTTAGTTGTATTGTTGATGTTAATGGCTGTCCTCTTTTGTCTGATGAAAAAGTCATGTAATGAGACTTGGAAAGATTGATTTGTAAGGACATTTGTAAATACCAGTTTTGAATGTTTGTCAGGTCAGTAGATGCGAGTCGGTGAGTCTCTTCCCAGTTATTTGATGAGTAGCATAGTACTGTGTCATCTGCATAGCAAAATACTTGACCCTTGCTTATTCCAGGAAGAGAATTAATAAAACAATTAAACAAACAAGGACCAAGTATTGTGCCCTGCGGAATTGAAAAAGCACGACACTGTACACTCTCAGATAACTGAGAATTCAATTTCAGTTTTTGTGTTCGGTCAGTCAAGTAGGAATCAAACCATTTAAGTACTTTGTCTGTTAGTCCTAGTTTTTTAAGTTGTGTCAGTAATGTCGAATGTTTTATAGAGTCATATGCTTTTGAAATGTCAAGAAAAATGGCGATTACTTTTTTATTGTCGTCTATGTTACTATGTAAGTATGTTGTTAAGTCAAGTAAAGCATCTTCAGTACCTATGCCACGTCGAAACCCATATTGTTTGTCAGTCAAAAGGTTGTTTGTTGTCAAATAATATTCAAGTCGGTTTTGTACACATTTTTCAAGTATTTTACTAAAGTTTGTCTGTAAGGAGATAGGTCGGTAGTTATTCAAGTCTTGTCTATTTCCTTTCTTGTAAATAGATTTTACAAGAAATCTATTTACAAGAAAGTTTATAAAATTTATAAATTTTAAAATGTAAATTTTAAATATTTATATTTTTTTCATAGAACAAAAAACATGTACCTATCAATTTTTTTACATTTACATAGATACTCTTATATAAATAAAGTAGATTACATAAATAAAGTGTGCTAAAATATATTTCAAAGGTAAAACATTTCTTCAAACTCACTACCGAGGGGAAGGGTGCCTCTGATGCTCGAAAAATAAAGTAGGTAATAGTACGATGATTTTTATTTATTTATTAATTAGGTATTTTTATGTTTAAATTGCTATTATATGAAGAGACTGTAAGATGGACAAATAGATAAGAGTGTTATACAGTAAAATTTTGAGTGGACTTATTTGATTCACAAAATAAACGTTTTTTTACGAGTATTAAATCATTGTCTATCTTATTAACTTTCGCTTAATTTCTTCATATTATGGAAAGGACTGTGAAGCAGCAAAAGCGACCACTTCCTCAGATACATAAGGACAATGGGATCCCTATGGTGGTGATTGATATTGTCAAAAACTAGAATCACTGAATCCACTATGTTATGGACTCGTATTATTATTAAACATGTTGGATCAAGTTTTATTTACAATAAAGTAGGTACATAGAATATTTACATAGAAATTGAAATAAAACAAAACTTGATCAAGGGCGGTGCTAATGCTAACGGCATTCTCTTCCTAGTCACTGTGTTCTAGTATTAGTGAGTAGTCACTGCGGCCGAATGAGTTAGCGCGCTAGGCATTGCACGCATGGTGACCTATGATCGATTACCAGCGGTGTAGGATTTTTTCTGCTCTGTACTTGGATGTTCGGGGTCCACTCATACCTCGTGAAGAAAAATGAGTAGATTTTTTGATGTGAAGTAGCGACCAGTGGCAGAATCATAGGGAGAAAAATAATACAAGATATTGTATATGTATATAGAGGTGGTAAAGTCCTAGGATTCTGCGCTACCCACTAAAATTGTGACATAATAACAAAAAGAAAAACCCTTATTATTATTATTATATTATTTATGTACTCGGTACAAAGAAATGTCGAACCCACCCCCTTAGATAAACAATTATTATTATTACGCCTAGTGATGCTGTAGATCGCATTTTTTCACACTATACTTCTATTTCACGGGAAACTTTTATATTTATTTTCAAGGTTATCATAGGTATTTGTTTTAGTCACTTTCGTTATGTCACAACTACTCAAACTGGCTTTAATAAATCTACGCTGAAACTCAGCCGAGACCCGAGACATGAGAAGTTTTCCTCCCATTTGGAATTTTTAACACATCATAATGAGTCTTGGGCTTACTGACGGAATAATGGGACTTAATAGTTCCAATTGGGCAGTATAAATAAATCGATATTATTATTACTTTGAAAATAAAGTAAACTACACTCAGTGACTGTGGAAGGGCTTGTGATTCGCCACAATTGCCAGAAACAATTTAAACTTAAATACTTTTCAACATTTTTTTGAAAATGTTGAAATAATTGGCTCACACTGGAATTGAAACCTGGCCCTGGGCTGAACTCACGGAATGCGATATAGCGCTGAAATTATGCATTTCCTCTCCACAACAAAACAGCAGCCAATTGCTGGGACCTCACGACTGTCGCGGAGTGTAAACGTGCCCTATAATGCCATTGCCTGGCTGCCGGCTAGACAATGCAGCCGCACCCGTCCCTCTCCTGTGTTGTGATCTTCAAGTGACTTGAGTCTGGAAAGTTTTGCCTCCTTATATGTAGCTCTTATATGCATATAGAGAATAAATACATTGAAAATATGTAAAAAGTATAATAATGTATGACATAGGGCACATGAACATCTATGTACAAAATTGTACCTACATGGAAAAAGTAAATATGAGTATGCTAATAAAAATAAATGAATGCATGCTGCAAATAGTTTGAACCTATATCTTCTTTTTAAAATTCCATTTCGGAATGACCTTTGTGGCTTGTAGCTGTTGAAAGTCTTTTGGAGCTAAGGATTTTCAAGTTTCCCTTGTATGAAGGTACATTTATATGAAATAGATCCTCAGAAATTCCAGGTAAAGTTGTCATATTTGTGTTAATCACTTTCGTGATATCACAACTACTCAAACTCGCTTTAATAAACCCACGCTCAAACCAGGACTTGAACCACCAACCTGCAGGTTACAAGTCCGCCGTCTTATCGATCAAACTACTGAGGTCTATCTAATCTGAGAAAATAATAATAATAATCTGAGAAATACGTAGCATGTAAAGCTCCTCAGAAAACTTTACCAGACTCAGAAAATACTTTGAACTATCGGGGTACAAATACAGGTAAGTGTCGCAAAACATGACCTGTGTTCCGTAGGTGCATACTTTGGCTGCCGCGATTCAGCCACTCTGGGAGTTAGGCAGGCGAGATCTGAAACAAAAAGGCACAAAGCCGACGCCGCTAACTTACAGGCGAATCTAGAGATAATAGATCGGGTCATCCTTGGCAGAGGTTCCCAAATCAAGGTATTGTTTATGGTAGCGTCGATGGCCCGATGAATGCTCCGGTTCTTGCAGGATCTGAAGTTGAGCAACGTCCAGCGAGGTGAAGAATCTAGAGATAATAGATAAAAGAAACCATCGACGTTGGCTAATAATCATATTTAAGACAAGAGACAAGTACTTACTACTAACATTACTTTCTTGTAAAAATATTATTTTGGAAGAAGATTTTTTTTTAATCAAGTTCAATTACAATAAGATCCGCACATTCACCTCATCTAGCCTGGTTTGGGCAGGAATAAACGCTGGCCTAGCATATTTCTATATGGATCATTTAGAGGTATTCCTCCAGCCTCCGTGGCGTAACGGTTGTGAGTACTGCCCGCAGTCCAGAGATCCTGAGTTCGATCCCCGGTCGAAGCAGAAAATTCTGTTCCCTCCGTACATGTGAGGCTGGTATTTCCGGCGCTACACAGACTGGGTGAGGTTAATGAGGGTAGCTGGTACGATTCCCAGCGAATGGAGGGTAAAATCCCCGTCCTAATCCAGGACTTTAAATCAAATAGAATCGTTAGCGTTAAAAATAGCATCCAGGCGCAAAAATATGCCAAAACCAACAACCTCAACCATGAGGTTGAATAACGTCGACCCTGCTTAAGCGGGATAGGACTGAGTAAAAGATTTAGAGGCATTCCTCATCGTGGCCTCAAATGTTCATCAGCATAATGGCCCTAGGCCCACTGGCCCACAAGTGGTCAGATGTTTAGGTTTAGGAACCGCTGATCTAATGAGCATGTGAAAGACAAGACGAAATGTTTAAGCCGGATAAGATAGCTTAGAGGCGATCCCGATGATAATTATAACAGCAATAATAATACTTGATAATAATAATACTAATAATAATAACCACCATTAGCGAGTACAATAATACTGGTGAACAAAGGACTAGCGAGAATAATAATAATAAGTTCAACTTGGAAGTTCAAGCTCGAGGATTTTATTCAGCTGGAAATATTTCATGGGATTTTACAAAATTCTCGGGGAATTAATGCAGAACTTTGGATTTTAAAATGCTGATCGTTTGCATGAAAGTAGAATATGGTACCCTGGTGGAATGGAATCTCAAGATATTAAGTAATAATAATAATAGTCACCGTGGCCGAGTGAGATAGAGCGCTAAGTATTGCACACATAGTTACCTGGGTTCGATTCCCAGCTGGGTATGAAGTTTTTCTGCTCTGTACTTGGATGTTCGGGGTCCATTATTATTATGAAGAAAAAAAAACATTATTATTATTATTATATTGTTCATAATAATAATTATGTGTTCGTTGCAATTGGGGTCGGCATTGTTCAACCTCAAGGTTGAGGGTGGAGCACGTTTTTTACAGCCGCATGTCCTTCCTAACGCCAAAGATTCTATTTGGTTTTAACTCACTGATCAGGACTGACTTATCACAAAACTCACTCAGATTGAGTCGGAATGCCAGTTGTTTTTTCCAAACGCATTGGTCCGTCCCCTCGATGGTAAGCACTGATTCAAGTCAAATCCATTCTCGACGTTGCTTAACCTAAATCATTCACCGGAGACTGTATTTAACGGGCGAAATTCTTTTCTAATCTAGGTATTTCTTACGCGACAATGCCGCCGTCTGAGGAAAGGTCAGGCATGTTAAACCGTTTAAAGATTATTAATTAGCATCAGCAATAAGGTATTTTACAATCGGTGCATAACTCTAAGTGAAGATCACTAAGTGTAGATCTGTAAATGTAGATCTATAACTGTAGAATAACTTTTTCTTCCAACACGGCTTGGAAAGGTCTGATCTTCAGAGGTTTTATTGAAAGTATGCATGACAATTGACAATACGTTGGATAAATGAATAAATTCAGTTGGGTATTTTACCGAGATAAGAGTAGACATTCTTGGAGAGCTGCGAGGATGTTTCAGAGATATCGGCCTGGCTAACATATAGACTGTAGCATTTGAGGTATGTGGTGGAGTTATTATATTAAAAACACTCTTTAGAGGAAGGTAGCCACCAGGCGAGATTAATGCTCAAAGCATTTTCTACTATATAACCCTCAGAGTCTTATTATTATGTGGTCACAAACTCAAATTAGTGAGGAAAAATTCATGCACTGGGTGGGACTCGAACCAACGGATCCATGCGCTACCTGGATTACCAGACTAGCGCGTCAACCACTTTACTACCAGTGCACTATTGTGTTGAGTTGGACATAAAAAAGGACAGAAACATTCCCTAAGAGGGAAAGAAAAATATAGAAAATAGTGAGAGATAAAAATAAATCAGGAGAGATGAAGGGTAACACCCCCGTCGTGATATGACCATGCAGTTGAAAGCGTCGCCGACGTTAAACCCAAATTAAAAAAAATACCAGAGCCAGCGTCGATGGCACGTTGAATTCACCAGTTCTCGTTCAGTCACTGAAGTTAAGCGACGTCCAGCGAGGCTAGGACATGGATGGGTGACCATTCAAATTTGAATAGTAATAATATTACCGTGGTACCTCCTGGATTCCTTATTGGCACTCTGTTCCGTGTCTCGCCCTCACCTAGCTAATTGCGGCCATTAGGAATCATGAGCTGAGGTGCCAATTAATTGAAAGAAGAAACATCAACTCATAACTCACACCGGAGGCAGACCTAGCCAGTGTCGGCACACAGCTGTAAGGAAGAAATATATGCACCTATACATATAGGTACTATGGGTAGGTAATACTTAGGTACCTACCTGTACATGGAACCAGGCGCGGTCGGTAGGAAAATATTTAATTTATCATGGGAAAATGAATTAAATTAAATTAAACCTAAAATTAAAATAAAAAAAATCAGACGAAATATAAAGGGAATAACGGATTATCTCATACATATATTCAGCAGAATTTCTCCAAACACAACAAGTTCACACCCTTTATCACTCACCCCCTCCACCACTGATGCCCTCCACATATTTCATTCTCACCCTTTCCCTCCCTCTCCCCCCCATTTCTTCAATCTCCCCCCACATTTCTTCCCTAAACAATCAGCATAAACCCGGGATTACAACTGACTTCCTCAGCTCCTGTGTACCTCTCCACAGCATCATTCATCTTCTGAGTTTCCCCTTTGCCATTATTATTGTTATTATGATGCCTGTTTTCAACAGCCCGCCGATATTTCCGAGTTAACTCTGTGAGTACATATTTCATTTTAATATGGATTAATAGGCTCTGTAATTTATTGTAGAAGTAATTTTAAATTTGAATTTTTTTAATTGGGGTTTCACGTCATATCACGTGAAACCCCAAATGCATGGTCATACCCTCCAGTCGCAGGAAACTCACAAACAATACCTGCTGTATCTTTGAGGCTGAGGGGATCCAGATACCGCCCCCGAAGTTATGGATCAATCAAAGATGGGGCAGGAGTACCTTTTTAAAATATTCTTACATGTTTTCTTAATTTTATTAATGTTTGAAAACAAATTAACTTAATAGGTCACATTGAGTACCAACTACGTTTACGTTGAATCCACCTATTTCAAGGACTAAATCGGCTTTGAATCTTCTGAAGAGATCCTTGTAGGCTCTCAATACTAACTGAGCTGTCCAAAAAAGTCCTGGCATTGGAGTGTCCACCCAACAACTCATACATTATTGACCCTTTCAATTTTCTCAAAGATATCAAAAAGGGAGGATCTCAAACTATAATTCAATTTATTTTCAAGCATTAATACTTCTGGGTACTTCTTTAAACATTTTATCGCTTGAATGTCCGCTTTCCACTTGAAATGGTCGTTGTAGCATAGCGTGATGGTTGTAGTTTCAAAAAGACAGCTTGAGTGTTTAAAATAGTCCTCGCAGTTCCGCAGTTTATTTTTCAGACTTTTGTGTCAAGAGGTAATAAAATCTTTGTCTTTGCAGCTCTTGAGGATCAAAGGAACTTTCATCTATGATGGCCTTATCAAGACTTTTGATTCAAGAGGTAATAAAATCTTTGTCTTTGCAGCTCTTGAGGATCAAAGGAACTTTCATCTATGATGGCCTTATCAAGACTTTTGATTCAAGAGGTAATAAAATCTTTGTCTTTGCAGCTCTTAAGGATCAAAGGAACTTTCATCTATGATGGCCTTATCAAGACTTTTGATTCAAGAGGTAATAAAGTCTTTGTCTTTGCAGCTCTTGAGGATCAAAGGAACTTTCATCTATGATGGCCTTATCAAGACTTTTGATTCAAGAGGTAATAAAGTCTTTGTCTTTGCAGCTCTTGAGGATCAAAGGAACTTTCATCTATGATGGCCTTATCAAGACTTTTGATTCAAGAGGTAATATTTTTGACTTTGCAGCTTATGAGGTTCAAAGGAACTTTCATCTATGATGGCCATGTCAAGACAGGCCTTATCAAGGTCAAGAGGTAAGAAAGTCTTTTTTTTTTGCAGCTCTTAAGGATCGAAGAAAAATTCAGCTATGATGGCCTTATCAAGACTTTTGTGCCAAGTGGCAATATTTTTGACTTTGCAGCTCCTGAGAATCAAAGGAACTTTCATCTATGATGGCTATATCAAGACTATTTTCTGCTTATGTTCCACAGTTCTTCCTCTTTCACTTTCCAAAACTTACTCAAGACCGACGCGACGCGATGTCCGTAGCTTGATAGATGAGGAGGTGGACTTGTAGTTCTTAATGGGTTCAAAATGCTTCAAATTAAAAGCCTTAAATGTCCGCACGATGGTTAGTTCCGCGGATCATTGGTTCTGTGGGCTAGGAAAAGTCGGGAAAATCCTGGCGAGAGACTCTCATCTTCGGCGTTAGCTACGCTGCTACTAAAACAACTACAGCCTAGAAGGTATCAGGTGTTTAGAGGCAAAATATACATTTTTTTAATATGTAACGAGAAAACAGATTTTCTTTTTCGGGCCTCGAATTTTGTTCGCGGGCCGTTCAAAAGAACATTGCGGTCCGGATTTGGACCGCGGTCCGCTAATTGCCGACCGAGGCACTATACTATACATACAAAGTACAAAATTATATATTATGTATTGTTTTCGGTCACTTTTCAATTGCTGATGACGGTGAAATTGAACTGATGGAAGAACTTTTTTAAAGAAAACTTTAACAAAACTTGGGCTTGTTATTTTTTTAAACTTTCTTGAGTCATCCTGACTTGTGCTCCTTCTTATTATTGCCATCTTCACCCCTGAGGGTATTGAGGGTGTCGCGAGGGGTTAGGGTGACAATATCAGAGGTGGAGAGGTATGATTCAGGGGG
>CM044956.1:7586761-7636493 GCA_024516035.1 Bactericera cockerelli | reverse complement strand
AATATATATTTTCCATTTATTTATTTTTTGTACATATTATATGTCTTTGTATCTAATAAAATATTTAGTAATAATAATAAGAAGAAGAAGATTTACCTAGATAATATCTACATCAGTTCTGGAAACACCCTGTATTGTTCTTTACTTCCGAGTCCTTCATAGAAAAAGTTTTTTTTTTTAAGTGGGGTTTTAACGTCGCTTTCAACTGCCATGGTCATATCACGACGGGGGTTTTACCCTCCATTCGCAGGAAACTCACAAACCTGCTACTCACATTGACCTCACCCAGCCTGAGTGGGGCCGGGAAAAGCCAGCGTCACGAGAATTAGAATTTGAATGGTCACCCATCCAAGTCTTAACCTCGCTGGATGTCGCTTAACTTCGGTGTTCTGAAGGGAACCGGTGTATTCAACATGCCATCGACGCTGGCTAGAAAAAGTTTTTTATTGATAGGCTTTTGAAAACGTTAAGATTTGAATTGCTAGGAAAATATCTGATCGGCAGTTGTGACGGTTTTAACGAGGGACGACCAGTGCCGGATTACCCATATGGCGGATTTGGCAGATGCCAAGGGCCCCGCGCTTTAGGGGGCCCCGCGCTTGAGCAGCTTACACTAGATATTATGAGTTGTTTTAAAAGCTTACACAAGGTATTATGGATTTTTTAAAAGCTTACACTAGGTACTTTTGAATAATGAGTAAGAAGAAGAAGAAGAAATAAAAGTAAAAAAAAACACACTGACAACAAAGTACATAAATTGAAAGAAAAGCGCGGGGCTCCCTATTATTATCTATTCCTTGAATAAACAATGATCAACCACATAGAAATTAGCGGATTACCTACCAATATGTCAGATTTGTTAGATGCCAAGTTCCCCGCGATTTTGGGGGCCCCGCCTTTCTGGCAGCTTACATAAATTATAAGTGTTTGAATGACCTTTAACTCGGTTTTATGGATTTTAATATTATATAAAATCACAGCCAGTTAAGCGAAATGTTAAAAGAAAAACCACGGGACCCCCGTAAAATGGACCACATATATGAAAATAGGTAGATCTTTAGATACCGTATATGTATATAATATATTACTCGTATTTGAAAAGAATAATATTGACAAAGGACGTGATTATTGCCTTAGGTAATCTCTACCATCAAACTTTTGATCGGCTTTATCGACATCTTAACCAATGATTTTCATTATAGCCGCCTGCGGCGCTTTTAATGAATTTTTCAAGATATTTTTTTCTATCTATTTTCCGAGTACTTTACCCCAAAATTTCGCCTGCGGCACCGTCAAATTTACTTATCTTGATGGTTTGGATTGATTTTCAAGACATGCAATTCTAGTACCATTAAAAGAAAAAAAAATCTTTGGGCATTTTAAAAGTGCCTTTTGATTGTTTGGAATTAATTTGGAAAGTTACCTTTAAAAAAATTAGCATTCAATACTAGCGATAAAATCTTCATAGTAATCGATGATCTACTTTCTACACATCTTACCTAATGACATCTTTCTACACAATACATATTCTTTTCATAATACATATTTAGATATTTCTACTATTATTCGGAAAAAATGTTGCCTTTGGTGTTATAAACGTCGTTTTGGATACAATTATCGATTGGTGCTCAGGACACTTTGCTTCGATTTCAAGGTTCTAAAAATAGTATTTTAGAATAAACTCAGTACAATTTTGGGGCCCCGCGCCTTGAAATTGCCAAGGGCCCCGCGCAGCCTTAATCCGGCACTGGGGACGACATTTAATTAAACCAATGCCCCTTTGTCCTCTAACACAATTAAAATTCCTGTCTTCAACCAGGAATTGGTTGTAAGTTGTGATCGTGATGATATCGTTGGAGATGTGACATGTCTATGCATAGCCTCGGTACTGTAGTAATTGCTATTCTATACTCACCTATCTTTTCCGTTCTGTTAAGGCACTGTCACACCACAGAGCCCGCTAACGCGACTACAGCTTCGTTTTAGTTTAAGTTCCCATTTCTATAATATTAGAAATTTATCGGAAGTTTTTTTGTTATAGTGGAGGTAAATCTTATGTAAGGGCCTAAGGTACATTTCAATGGCACTTTGCCTATTTCCAAACCTATTTGGGGTCGACATTGATCAACTTCTTCCAAATTTTATACCTACCCTTCCTATCGCCAACCCTTTTAAGGGCGTCAATAATATGTGCCAGTGTTTTTTGACCTGTCAAAGCTGGTGCTGGCTCTGTATCTGTGAACGACCATGTACTATTGATGTATAATATTATTGATGAACAGGAAATATTTTAAATAAATTCCAATGGGCTCTTGTTCTGACCGTTTAATTGAAATTTCCCTGGAGGTACACAGCTTTCAATTTGCCTTCATAGTGTTCTTTAATAAAACTATGAATGAATAATAATAATAATAACACTACTTAGTGGAAGGTAATCAGCAGGCGAGGTTAACGCTAAAAGCATTTTCTACCACCTAACCCTCAGAGTGTTATTATTATGTGGTTACAAATTCAAATTAATGAGGAAAAATTCATGCACTGGGTGGGATTCGAAGCAACGCAACGGACCCCTACGTCTGGATTACCAGACTATCGCGTTAACCACTTGACTACCAGTGCTCCTATGAACAGTAAATAATTAAGTAAATTTGAACTAAACGGTTTAAGCTCTTGTCCTGACCATTGAGTAGAAATTCGACTGGAGCATTTCAACAATATGGTATTTTTTCTAGGGTTTTTCCGTCCCTTTCAACAGCCAGGTCATCTCGAGACGGGGGTGTTACTGTTACCCTCCATTCGCAGGAAACTTACAAACCTGCTACTCACATCAATATCACCCAGCATCGGTTGGGCCGGAATACCAGCATCACGAAGTCTTCACTTCGCTGTACGTTGCTTAACTTCGGTGATCCTACGAGAACCGGTGTATTCAATGCGCCATCGACGCTGGCCCAACAATATGTGCGTGTTCCTATAATTCCTTTGCTTGGTGAAACTTTAGTGAATTAAAAAGTCTTTATTAGTTAGCAGCACACAGTGTGAACAAGACGTCTTAGGGGTTTGTGACTCTTGTGTATAGCAGGGACCACGGACCATGGCAGTATGGCAGTCGTAAGCACGTCGCGTTAGAACACACTTCGTGTGACAATGCCTTTAGAAATTTAAAACTTTGTTGTAAACATACGCGGGTAATATAAAATAATACCTAGTAATCTCTTGAATTTCTATTAAGAATAAAACAATAATTGAGCCTCCTAACCAGCAAATTCTATGAATTTACTACCGTTTCCAGCGCCTGTCATAGTGTCATCCCAGACTCATTGTATCCGGCATTCCTATCAGATCCACCGTGTAAATATCTCGGGATTCATAGGCCTGAAACTCGGTTGTATAGGCTTCGCAGTAAATAATTGGACACTGCGGCCTATACTTTGTTTCCTTAGAAAATAGAATCAAGATGAAACCGTCTTTTTTAACAGCCCGAACCTAAGCCAGAAGAACATTTCTAATATTTCTGAACCAAAGATGATCACTTCTAATATTTTTATGGGTCCGGTTGAGAAGGTTACTTCTTCTTTTCATTCGATGTCACTTCCGATTAAATTTATTTGTCTCTTCATAGAGCATAAAAAAACCGTAGAAAATTAGAATAATAAAATAAATAAACTTTATTCAGCTGGTGTATAGAAGAGAGCAGGGGACACTTTACCAAGATCTTGGTCAACTTGGAATTAAGTTATTTGGAATCAGATTTGTTCTGACGGAGGTGGAAAGAACAGGCGCGGATCCAGGAAACTAGATAGGGGAGACTAATTTATAATAACAATAATAACACTCTTTAGTGGAATGTTAACCAGGCGAGGTTATTGCTCAAAGCATTTTCTGATGCCACCTAACCCTCAAACAATTTAAAAATCTGAGGGTTAGGTCAGTTAGGTGGTAGAAAATACTTCTAGAATGTACCTCGCGTAATGGTTACCTTCCACTCAAGACTCTCAAAAGATTCTTAATATAATTCTTTTACCATACTTACCGACCTCAGTAGCTTGATCGATAGTGTATAAGAAAACCTGGTTATAAGATTTTGATTTTGAAAAAAAAAATCATTAATTTATATTTCATTTTTTATTATTACAAAAATTACATCGCCTAAGCTCATGCTAACTTTTTGGGTGTAAGAGAAACTTGTACATAAGAGAACTGGATGTAAGAAAAACATAGATAAGAGAAAAAAATTGCAGACCCTTGAGTTCTCTTATATCCAGGTTTGACTGTACATAATGTTTTCCTACCAATCGGATTCATCTATTATAACCTTGACTTCAGTATGAATATAATAATAAATTATCGCCTTATTTATACTGCCCGATTAGGACTATCAAGTCCCATTATTCCAGCAGTAAGCCCAAGACGTATTATAATGTGGTAAAAATCCCAAACGGGTGGAAAACTTGTCATGTCCCGGCTGGGTTTCGAATTCGCGACTTCTGGAACCTCTGGGGATGCACAGATTTTTGTCTGTATAATTTTAGTGACGGCAACAAGGAAATCACTGATTTTCATAGTGTGGGTAGTTTAGGACATGTTATGTTAGTTAATATGTTAACTATTTAGTATTAATTTACATTAATCTTACGTACCTACCTATTGTAAAAATGTATTTTCAATGTTTTGTCATCATCAATAAAATCAAAAAAATCAAAATGAAATCAAATTTCTCCCCGTGCATCGTGCCTGGAAAATGGAATAAGAAAGAGAGAGAGAGAGAGCTGAAGTTATTATAATATCAGCCATAATTTATGCAGCCTCGTCTGAAAGCTCTGCGGGCCTGGACAAGATACTCTGAGTCCTCCAGGACTTGTGTTTACATTGGCGTCTTCAGTCCTTCAATTCCCTCACACCTTTGCCCAAACTTACTTGGTAGTGGTATAAGTAGGGCTGTCGGCTACGAAAGCTCTTTGTCACTGGACCTTAAATAGATCCTTTGTGACATGCCCCTGTAACTCTAAAAGAGATCAAAGCTATTAATGAAGCTTAAGATTCTTTTAGGACTGATCCCGGTAACTTCTTTAGGTGTTAGAATCAGCCTTGAGAAGTGTTTCAGTCAAGCGTGAGAGGCTGCTTCACATTCAGAGAGAATGTTTTTTGCCGTCTCTGTGGGGCCTCTTTACAGAGATTGTTCTTCCCAAACTTACTTGGGTTGAGTATGGACATTGGACATTATTGCCATTCTCCAGGGGTTTTTTTCGTAACCATGAATAAGCAGCAGCTACTGCTAATACAAAATTTTGTCAGCTCTGTGTTGTTCGAACCAGGAATCTTCCACGTGGTAAGCTACTCTTTACCACTGAACTAATGGTGCGATCAAATGTTGGTGCCTCCACATCCACAACATGGTTCTGATACATTCCACCAAAGTCGAACCTCGATATAAGAGAACTCAAGGGACCGGAATTCTTTTCTCTTAAGTCTAGATTGTACACGAAGACCTTATTTTTTTATTTAAAAAAAATATTAGTGTTTCACAGCCTTTTTTATTTCGTAGCCATGAAACAGGAGCTCCTGTAGAAGCTTGTGGTCTGTGTTATAGCCTGCCTACCCCGTAGTGTGCCTCCCCTCTGATGGGCGAGAAGTGACACAATACTTCCCATTTAGGTGCTGGGTCAACGCAAGCGCACCGGAAGGTATTCCTTACAAACAACTGTAACCAAATTTTGAATACAAATTTTTGTCGGCGCGGGGGTTCGAACCCGGGACCTTCCACCGTGACCTTCCTTCCGTGAGTGCTTGACCACTGAGCTATTCGTGTGCTAAAGAGTCAATTTACCTGTAATAAATAAATTAAAATGTTTGGTAAATCGACCGCTTGTCCAGTAATCCCCGGACTGAAGACACGTCTAGATAGAGTCATAAGGAGACACCAAACCATGTAATAAAGAGGTCGAATCCATAGAGTTCAAACTTGGAGAGATTTTATCTTCCAATACTCCATCCAGTATAGGTGCTTACAGTATTAGAAGGAATTCATTCCAAACAAATACATTATCATAAGACCCATAAGAGAGAGAGAGAAAAAAAAGATAGAGAGAGAGAGAGAGAGATAGATCATGTATTTATGTACCGGTCAATAAATGTCAGAGAATATCATTTATTTTTTATTTAACATAAGTAAGGAAATGAAAGTACTTCATAAGAAAATACAAGGCATTTTTATTTAACAGACCGACAGACAGAGACAAAAGTTCACAAAACCAAAGTTGGTAAGGAGGTTATGAAACGTCCAGGAATATGTATGAAAGAACCACTAGTTATTGGATTATTTATTAATAGGACATAATTAATAAAATTATATACATAATGTACAAACAAGTAATGATAAGAATTAAAATACAAAATTGAGAACAAAATGAACATGAAGAAAAAGGTAAACATATCTATGTTGTTTCCTAAACAACATATTATATTTTATCTATGTTGTTTCCTAAACAACATAGATAAAATTTAATATAATATACAGGGTGGTCCAGAAAGTTTGCACCAAAATGAGAGGGGTAATAAAAGAGACCATTTCCAACAAAAATATTCCCGGACATTTGCCTTTATTTTTTGTCGTTTTCAAAATGGCGGCCAAAACGTGTGTTTTTCAAATATTCCGACTTTTGTTGGCTTTTGATTTTTTTTATTTTTTTCTGTACCACCTAGAAAAAAAACGGATTGCATTTTTGAATTGAAAATAAAATTTTAATTAAAATAAGTTAAATTAACCCGTTCAATGTTTTAATAATCATGCTCATTTAGGCTGTCAACGTTCTGAACGCATATATTTGAAAAAACACGTTTTGGCAGCCATTTTGAAAACGACAAAAAATAAAGGAAAATGTCCGGGAATATTTTTGTTAGAAATGGTCTCTTTTATTACCCCTATCATTTTGGTGCAAACTTTCTGGACCACCCTGTATACACATGTTCTAACTATAGGGCGGTGTTATAGCCCTAAACTACTATAGCCTATGGCAATCTCTTACACCCAATCATTCATGTTGGTTGAAAGCGACGATAAACCCAAACAAAAGATGAAAATTTTATTTCTATCAGCCTAGTTGGCTAGAGGATTTCTGAACCCCTGAGTCGTCGGTTCGAATCCCACCCCGACCACATTTCTAACAAAATATTTGTTCCCAAGTTGACTATTCTCTTCTGGCGCTTTTTACTATCACCTTCACAATATTTATCGATAGTATAACCTGAAATGTGAATACATATGTCATTTTTTTACGTGCAATACAAACAGAAACTAGTCACCGTGGCTGAATGAGTTAGCGCGCTGGGCGTTTGTCGATTTCATACAGGGTGATACTGCTTTATTACTGCTGCTAGTATTTTGGGAGCCCTGCCTGAGAGAAAAGGGTTGGACGAAATTTATTTTATTTAAAATAAATGTATAAAAATCTTATAATTATTTCAGCATTCATTTACTTTTATTAATTTATTTTTTATTTATTTATTTACACTTTATTAATAGGACATATTATATACAACACAAATAATTTTTAAAATTAAAATACAATATGATAGAAGAAAAAAATAAACAAATATACATAATATATGTCCTAACTAAAGGGCGGGGTTATTGCCTTTGGCAATCTCTTCCACCCAACCCTTTATTAATATACTCATATTACTCATATTTACTTTTTCAATCTAGGTACAATTATTGTACATAGATGTTCACATGCATGTGCTTATGTCATATATTTTTATACTTTTTACATATTTTCAATGTATTTATTCTCTATATGCATATAAGAGCTACATATAAGGAGGCAAAACTTTCCAGACTGAAGTCACTTGAAGATCACAACACAGGAGAGGGACGGGTGCGGCTGCATTGTCTAGCCGGCAGCCAGGCAATGGCATTATAGGGCACGTTTACACTGCGCGACAGTCGTGAGGTCCCAGCAATTGGCTGCTGTTTTGTTGTGGAGAGGAAATGCATAATTTCAGCGCTATATCGCATTCCGTGAGTTCAGCCCAGGGCCGGGTTTCAATTCCAGTGTGGGCCAATTGAATCGGTGAGTGGAAAAAGGTAACAATTGCATTGAACTCAACTTTTCAGGAGCGACATAAAACGTGATTCCAGGAAAACCATGAACATTTTTCTACTAAACAAATTTTTGGACGCGTAAATACTCAGGCTTCGAGAGTGAAATTTGTTTCTTTCTTGTACTCAGTAGATGAGTCTTCGCAAGTATAATTCAAATCCGCAAAAATCTCATTTTTGAAAAAAATGTTGATTTTTACCTTTTTCCACTCACCGATTCAATTATTTCACCATTTTCAAAAAATATGTTGAAAAAAATACATAAGCTTGAATATTATTTCTGGCAATTGTGGCGAATCACAAGCCCTTCCACAATCATTGAAGGTAGTTTACTTTATAGTAAAAATAATAATAATAATATCGCCTTATTTATACTGTCCAATTGGGACTATGAAGTCCCATCATTCCAGCAGTAAGCCCAAGACCCATTATTATGTGTTGAAAATTCCAAATGGGAGGAAAACTTCTCATGTCCCGGCTGGGTTTCGAACCCGCGACCTCTGGAACATCTGGATTCACAGAGTGCCGCCTTTACCACTGAGCTACCGGGACAGACGCTCCAACGATTTCTTTGTCAATCCTTACATAAAAAATCTGGTGTAAACATCACACGACTTTCCTTATCCCCCAAAAAGAAGTCGAATTCCGCCACTGGTGACTCAACGGTAACAGATAGTTAAAAATTAGTGCCTGATTCGTAATCAGCACCTCAAAATCATTGGATTTGATATGTCGCAACCCCCATCTAGGGTGATTATTGAAAAAGTTAGTCCAAGCGGGTCCCCCCAAAATACCGGTAAATTGGGGCTGGGTTCCAAAGAGTTCAAGATATCAAAAAAAATGATCAGAGTAAACCCCTATTATTTTTTTTAATCCGAGAAAGTGTTGTTCTCTAACTTTTTTTGTATCTTTAACCAATTCAAAGAAGCGGCGGTTGTGGCCAATATTTACGGCCCCTGCGGCCGATTTCAACCAAAAGTTTCGTGGTTTGTCTGGTGTATAAAATTAATATGAATACCAAATTTCAAGTTTCTAGCTCTTACCGTTCTCGAGATATCCTGTTTACACACAGACAGACGCGACGCACGGACCAATGGCTGAAAACAACTTTTTTGGTATCCTGAGGCTATGATTCGTCCAGAAATATGAAAAACTGACTAGGTCAAATTTTCGACGAATTTAATACTTTCCTTATTATAGATAGGAGAAGGAAAGTAAAAATCTGAAGTGTTCGAAAACTTTTTACGAAAACTGTAATCCTTTTAAAACTGTAACAATACAAATTTACTTTAAACTTTTTATTTGAATTTTTTAAAATTCCATTTTTTTAATCGAAGCAACAAAACTTCGAACTTTTTTCAAGTAGACAAAACAAAAACAAACTTTCGTTCCGACTTAGTAGTCACTGTGGCAGAGCGAGTTAGCGCGCTAGGCATTGCACACACATGGTGACCTGGGTTCGATTCCCAGCGGGGGAGGATTTTTTCTGCTCTGTACTTGGATGTTCGGGGTCCACTCATACCTCGTGAGGAAAAATGAGTAGTTACTTGTATGAGTAACGACCAGTGGCGGCATTACCAGAGTAAAAAGAAATTAATGTAATAGAATAATTCGAAATGTAAAGGAGGCTCTTAGTAATGCTGCGCTACCCACAAAAATTGTGAAGAGGCCTTGTGCTTCACCACAAAGAAATTCGTACATACACAACTTTCGTTCCGACTTTGTTGGAAAAGTCCGAAACGAAATATTTTTTTACCCGTATCTCTTGTTTGTTTAATGCAAATGACATTTTCTGTAAATTATTTCCAAAGTTTTGGAAGGACAAAGGTCGGATGGGGAACAAAAAAAGGGGTTATGAGGGTCACTTCTGAAAATGTCAGGATATACCGGAGCGAAGTGGTGTTCAAGTAGGGTTTATCTACTCTGGGAGTGATGTTTTTGTTTATCATAGCTTTTAGGACCTTTGGGTTCAACAATTTGACAGTGGTTTTCCATCGAAGGACTTTCGTACATCTTTCATTCGGTGAGAAATGCGGAAAACCACCACTTGAACGAGAACTGTTTTTCCAGCAGCAGCAGCAATACCAATGTCAACAACAAGAAGAAATGAACGAAAAATATATCAGATTTAGTACCTATCTAAAAATAAATATATAAAACCGACCTCAGTAGCTTGATCCATAAGGCTGCGGACTTGTAACCTGGAGGTCGGTGGTTCAAAGTAGATTTAGACGATTTAGTAAAGCCAGTTTGAGTAATTGTGACATCACGAAAGTGATTAACCTATGATAATAAAATTTAAAAAAAATATATATATAAAAGTTTCCCGCGAAATAAAGTAGTGTGGAAAAATGCTAGCTAATGCATTGTTTGTCTAGGCGTAATAATTGTTTATCTAAGGGGAGACCCCCTTAGATATGTATTACACATTGGGTTCAGTGGTTTTGGTTTTTGACAGTATCAATCACCACCATAGGGATCCCATTTTCCTTATGTATCTGAGGAAGTGGTCACTTTTGCTGCTTCACAGTCCTTTCCATATTAGCAGAAATTGTGTGAAAGTTGATAACAAAGAACAATTATTAATTAATACTCGTAAAAAAACGTTTATTTTGTCAATCAAATAAGTCCACTCAAAATTTTACTGTAGGTATAACAAACACTCTTATCTATTCGTTCATCTTACAGTCTCTTCATATAATAGCAATTTAAACATAAAATATACCAAATAAATAAATAAATAAAAATCATCTTAATATTACCTACTTTATTTATGTAATCTGCTTTATGTATATAAGCCTAACTATGTAGGTAAATGTAAAAAATTGATGCATGTTTTTTTGTTCAATGAAAAAAATATAAATATATAAAAGCCCGTCATGATAAAAGTTATGATGGATTTAGTCTGCTTAGAGATAGATAAATTTCTTAAGTATTAATTCTCACTAACCCTTGTTAGCCAACTAATCCAATAAGCCGAGATAATAGCCATCATAAAATTTACGATTGTCAAATTGCCTGTACTTAAGCCATGCCAAGATATGCTGAAATATTACTCAGTTAACAAGATATTTATAACAAGTAGGTACTAAAGTACAGAAAATTGGGGTCACTTAGTACAGTTTTTTTTTGTCTATCAAACACCTCAGTCGAGGTGTGAAGAACGCCTATACAAAGAAAGAGACATAATCTAAACTAATAAATATGGCGGAATGCTAAAGTAGTCTTTTTTCGCATTTTGATCAGCACTTTTAATTTAAGGTAATTAATCAAAAGTTTTCTCGTAAGAAGAAAAAGAAATATCTCAATTAAAAAATGAGCTGAGACAAAAAAGGAAAGAAAAAAAAACTTACAATAGGAAACTAAATAAAAAGAAATACATATTACAAAAAAAAAAAACATGAACATAATATTGGAAGCCTGTTAATATTATTTCGTTTGATTTTGGGCTGTAAAAATGGTATTTTTTCTTCTTAATTTTAAATTCTTAAAAATAAATCATAATACACAAAAGGCGACAATAATATTAGGTATTGATCATAAATCGTTGCGCTTGGCCTGAACATAAAAAAAATTCTACACCAATCACCAACAGTAAGGTCATTCTATTTACTGAGACAAAAACCAAATTTCAAAGAAGAAGAAAAATATCTATAGTCTGAATTTCGTAAGAAGAAATCCGATGTTGCAAAACATTCTTACTTCTGACATTAGCATGTGAGAAACAAAGATTTTTTGGGAATATTTGCCAACATTGGTCCTCCTCCTGCCCATATTTCGTGAACATATCAGTCCCCCTCCGATTTAATAGATATTCTCAGGAATAAATCTGCCAACTTAACAAAAACTCGCCAGGGTTAACTTGGGAATAAATTAATGAACCTCACCTCAGTAATAAATACCCGGTAATGATGAAAAATGATGGGGAACAATTAATTTATGGAGGTCAATTTATCAAGAGGTTCTTAGCTCGTTAAGTGCTCTTTACGTATTGATAAATGATTATCCACGTACATATTAAGACAATTTATATGCCTAATGTATAAAGTATATGTATGTTAAAAATATGTACTTGGTACATCTTTAGTATATGTACATAAGTATGCAAAACGTAGGTACTTGGTACATTATATTATAGGTTAACATGGTTTACCCATATATCTCAGTATATCAGTTAAACAGAAAAAGAAGTTGTTCTAGATGTGCATGAATATCAGAACATATCTGGACAGCTGTTTCGAGCTAATTTGCTCTCATCAGCAGGTAATAGTTCTGAATATCCATGCTATCAACTAACCTCTCTATTTTAATCAGTATAAACAGAAAAGTGAGAAGTTTTTATAACTCATAGAAGAAGGTGTATCAGTATAATCTACTGATTGTATAATCCACTGATTATAATGATGTATACCTATCACAAAAAGTGTTGACCCTGAAATGGGTCAGTGCTGAATTGTTTGGGACAAGTGACCTTGCCAATGTATGGTTTATGCAGTTAATGCACAATTCGCTTTGCACAACACTTGTAGGTTTCAGAGTAGATATTTTTAGTTAGTTGGTGAATAATGACAACATTACAATCAGTGGTCTGTTAAAACAATATCAATTGAAAATAAACTATTTCATAAAAAAAAACTGAATATAAAACTAAAATAAACTCAATTCATGTACGTCAATATATCAAATTTACAAAAAAATACTAAGGAAAGTAAAAAATCCCTGGACCCTGCATAAGTCTTTTTATTCTTGCAAAGAACCCTCATACTACACAGAAGAAACTCAAGCTTAATATCTACAGAACATAGGTAGGTAGTTCATTAATCATTTTCTCCTTCACAACAGTTTACTAAGTCATGATTTGCTGGTTCTTAACTTTATATCTGGTAAAGGTTTATTTAAAAACGATAACGATTGATTCAGTAGAAGCACTAACTCATTTATAAGTAGACACAATCTGCAATGGGACTATCAAAGATAATTTATGGTCCTAGGAAAAGCTTATAAACATGAATAAATGACATTAATGGGACAATTAATGCATTATTCAAGATACGCCGTAATTGATAAGCAATGGCTTGGTGTTTGTTCATGCCTCGGATAATTTAGTGCTCAGCTCGTGCCTACAGAACATGACTGTCCAACCCCCTTTTCAAATTCTATGCCTCTCCGTCGGATCTCAACAACTTAATTAAACCTTTACTTTCTTATTCTTCAACTCGCTGCAGTACATGACCTTACTCAGCATGTTGGTGAAGTAACCGTTCTCGAGATCGGTTGGCTGATCGGGGAGAATTTCCACACCGGTTGCTGGGTTCAAGAAGAGAACGTCTGGCTTCCCCATGAAGGTTCCGAACAGCTTGAAGATTTCCGGTTTCTTCCCGAACAGCTCCGCGGCGCTGAGTATCGCGTGGCGGATGGTGTCAATCTCGACGTTGGATTTGGAGTTACTGGTCACGATCATGTGAGGGGGGACCACGCCCAGGTTACACTCTGCGGCCTTGGTGATGGGCGCCCTGCCGCCCTTGGGGCACAGGTACTCGATGTCGTCCGCCTTGAAGAGTCCCTCCTCTACAGCCTCATTGACCTTGACCTGCTTGATGAAGGCGACGTCCCCGTCCCCCGCCTTAAGGCACTGCAGTGGGGAGTACGTGAATCTTGTCGCCTTGGGGCAGATCTTCTCCAAACTAGCAGGCGCATCCTTCACCTCCTCGTCGATGCCTGGCACACAGCTGCCTCCTGAGAAGAAAGCACCCACGCCTTTCGCATAGGGACAGTCGTCCTTCTTAATCAAGCTCTTGTCCAGCAGTGTGTTCACCGGCGCCACCCAGCCCGTGGTGCGCATGTACGCGGTGTGGCAAGAGCGCAGACCTTTCAGATCTTCGAAATTTCTGACTTGCGATTTTTTGTTCACAACGGCGACTGCCAAGAGATCGGTTTGGTTTCCATAGACCTCCTTCAGGATAGGTCTCAGGTTCATGTTCTTCCTCGACAGGATCGCCTCTGTGGCATCCAGAGTGATCACATCGGCCGCCCCGTCAGCAATCAGCTTCAAACAAACCTTGGAGGACTTCTCCCGATCACACTCGATGACAGGTCGGATATCTCGGCTATGAGCGGCATCCTTGAAAGCCAAACATTTGCTCATACCTTCAGGCGATGTGACGCACCATCGGATGGGTTTCACTGGCTTCACCACTCTTCCGATTACATCTTCGTATTTGGCGTTCTGCAGGTATTGTTTAGGATGCAAGGTTTTCTTATTGTCCACAGCCGTTGTGTTTTCACTAATACCCAGAACTGTACTGAGCCAAGGACTTCCCGCGCTCTCGCCAATCTTGTTCAGTTGAGAAATGTAGTTCCTCAAAGTAGTCAGATCTTTCTGGTCAGATTCGATTCTGTCATTGGCGACAAATCCAGGCCAGGGTCTCGCAGCCCAAGAGCAGGGGGTTCCAGTGAGGGGCACTGTGCTGCCATCTGGACATAGGAATGAATATTGATCCTTGGGAGCCATAGCCACGGAGTTGGGCGAGAGTCCAAAGTAATCCTTCACCACAACTAATTTCGTCCAGGCAATGTCACCGCCACTCTTAGTCAAGCAGTTCAGGGCGCCGTCATAGTTAGCATTCTTATCAGGGTAGTCACATTTACCAGGGTTCTCACACAAGGCACATAGAGTTGAGTATTTCTTCTTCAAAGCCTCATTGACTTTAGCGTCAGGCGACCATTTGCCTACAATGCATGCTTTGCTGAACAATTGTGAAAGGGATTTCAGCTCATTTTCTCGCGGGGACAATGTTTCATCGGCAGGAGTATTCAAAACGCCCGCTTTCCTCAACTTTGTCATAGGAATTTTGTATCCCACATTCCTGCCTATCCCGGTGTGACAAGACTTCAAACCTTTGATGCCCTGAAGATTCTTCAACTTCAAATCGTTCTTCACCACAGCAACTGCTTCGTATCGGAAGTCTGCGGCTGGTTCAGCTTTGGTTCTGACTTCTTTGAACACGATGAAGTTCGCATCGAACTTCTTGGACACGATGTACATGTCTTCCGGCTCCATGAACGCAAAGTCAGCCACTTTCTTCTGGATCTGATGGATGCAGTCCACGCGGTCCCTGGCGGCAATACACTGGAGCTTGGTGCCAGCCCCACTGGCGGCCCCCGCCTCCTGCATCTTCCTGCAGTCCGCCAGGCTCTGCTCCGGCACACATATCTTATAATCCTTGAGCAGGCACGTCGAGAACTCAACACTACACGAAATTATTAAAAACAACGCACAGAACGAACCCGCCGCGCACCGAACCATCATGACAACTGAACTCTCTTTTCTAAATCACCGAGCTTACTTGTTCGTAACAGCTCAGCTACAACATTGAATGTCAGAGGATTATGAGCGTTAGTATTACAAGCACGCAGAGGTTAGATTGGATAACTATTAAATAATAAATCCAAGTGTTCGTCTCCTTGTATGCTCACGGTCTCTATCCCGCCACTTGCCAGTACGTTAGCCAAATGATGCTCAATGCTAGAGATTATTGATGCACAAACAAACTCGACGAGCTAAAAGTGGTCGCTGTTAGATTTAACTGATGTTTAAACTACATAGAAATTACCTTGTGATGAGGAGAAACTTGATAGTGTCAACAATAGAACTGACGAGATTGCGTATTGTTTATATAGCGGTTGTAACTGGAGAGGTCAAACTAGCCCTGCGTGACGACCAATCATTATTATCAGGAAAAACTGCTCATAATACAATATTGCACCTACGAGTTCATGTACTGTGGAGGCTTTGCATTATTGCACCGAATGCACTATCTCTGGCCAGACAGACTCGAGGTTAGAAGAGAAGAATATTTTGTTTCGTCGTATCCAAATACACGAGACGAGTCGTGGTCCTGTTTCGTCTTGGCTTGAAAAGAAAAGAGGAAAATAGTTTCACGATACTTACATTTTATCTTATCTGGTCTTGTTGTAACACCTCTGTGGCGCTAAGTCACGGATTGCGTACTGTGTAAGATAGGGAAAACCGACGCTTAGCAATGACTTGTGATACAGAATTTGTCTTTTAATTCGGCCTTAATATCGCTTTTGAATACATGGTAATATCGCGACGGGGTTGTTACCCTTCTTAAAAATAAGTGTTCATACACAAAAATAAGTAGTTTTCAATAATAAGTCATAAGAGATAATTTTAAGAGAGAGAGCAAAGTGTGTTTCCCTGATGCATTTATACAGTTAGAAAAATATTTATACGGTGCCCGGGGTTTCCCTTAGAATCAAAAGGTCTGCTATGAGTTTAGGAGTCCGGCTTGATAATTGAAACTAGATAGCTCTTGATAAACCGGGAAATACCAGCTATTTAAATTTTCCCAGGAAAACTTCAGGTATAACGAGAAAGAAACTAAATCGAGCGCGCGATTAGCTCAGTGGTTAAGTACTCGCTTGCCATGTGGAAGGTCCTGGGTTCGATCCCCCGTGCCGACAAAAATTTGTATTCTTAATTTGGTTTGTTTGTAAGGGATACCTTCGGGTGCGCTCGTGTTGACCCAGCAGCTAAATGGGAAGTATTGTGTCACTTCTCGCCCATCAGAGGGGAGGCATACAACGGGATGGGCAGGCTACAACACAGAACACAAGCGTCTACAGTAGCTCCTGTTTCATGGCTACGAAATAAAAAAGGCTGTGAAATTCTCATCTTTTTAAAAAAAAAAAATGGGCTATTTGGTATCGTGCGGGGATCCCGTCTACACTGAAGTCAAACTCAGCTGAGGGAAGACCCGAAAGCATACTTGCTGCATTCCCCCTCTGCACCGCCAGGCTGAGACGCTGTTCCAGGTGGATTTTTGATCTGGGATCAAATAAATAAACAGATTCTGAAGTCTGAAGATTTTATTTTATTATTTATTTATTTACACTTTTTTTTTTTTTTTTTTACAAAACAATCATCTACAACAACAAAAAAACATAGGTAACAATAATTTAAAAAAAAAAAACTTAGAAATATGTACAAAAAGAAATATTAATTTTTATTACAATTGTTTTGTAATCCGGGGCGAAGTTAATGCCTTAGGCATTCTCTGCCACTTAGATTAACAGTGCACTGGTAGTCAAGTGGTTAAAGCGCTAGTCTGGTAATCCAGGTAGCGTAGGGATCCGTTAGTTCGAATCCCACCGGGTGCATGAATTTTGCCACATTACTTTGAGTCAGTCACCACATAATAATAAGACTCAGGTAGTAGAAAATGCTTTGAGCATGAACCTCGCCTGGTAGTTACCTTACACTGAAGAATATTATTATTATATTCAAGGTTAATATATGAGTTAGTCGTAGGAGTGTCACAATTACTCTAAAACCCAGGCTTATTAATATTCCCCACTGCTTGAGACTCGAACAACCGTCCTCCTGGTTACAAATAACGCTTTCTCATTTTGGTCGAGCCATTGCAGATACTGCAACGTCGATATCTGTAGCAACAATCTCAAACAACTGAAGTTTGAAAACTAAATACATACATAGAATCATACCTCAGTTCCACAGTAATTAATAAAGAAATTTATTCAATGCCCTATTGGTCAATTAAATTCCTATATAAAGGAAAATTCATTTGTTAGTTAACTAATCATGCTCTGGTGATCAAGATATCCCAAGCGATCCTTTAGTGGAAGGTAACCACCAGGCGAGGTTAATGCTCAAAGCAATTTCTACCAACTAACCCTCAGAGTTTTATTATTACATGGTCACAAACTCAAATTAATGAGGAAAAATTAATACACTGGGTAATATTCGAACCAACGGATCCCTCCCTACCTGGATCACCAGACTAGCGCCTTAACCACTTGACTATTGATATGACAGATATGACACATCTACTATTGCATAGAGGACTGAGGAGAACTTTACCTAATACCTAGCTCATAGAATAGGTAAATTATTACAGAGGCAAAGTCAACGTTTTATTAAATATGAACTTTAAAACCGGCTAAGCTTTGAAATTTATCATTCACACTTTACTAAAATTTATGGCATAACAATTATTATAGTGGTTATTTTATTTTATACTTCACTTAAATTTATGGTAACCGGTGGCGTTATTATAGGTTGGGGCATTGTCTTGTTCTTTTGTGTCTGAGAGGAACGGTAAAGTTATTATAGTGTTATACAGTCTCTTATAGGTAGCGTCCAAATTGAAAAAGGTGAAAATGTTATGTCTCCAGAAGTAACAGGATTTTTATTGAAAAGAAACCTGATAACTGAACATACATATGCACCGAAAATGTAAATGGATTTTTAAAATTAGAATAGCAAGAAATTTAAGTACAACAGGAACTTGCCTCATGAAATTCTCCATAAATGTGACTGCTTCAAATATCAAACGATTTAGGATAATAATATTCTTCTTGAACAACTGTGTTAAACCTAATAAAAAGGCAATCTAAGATTACGAATTTTGAAACCCCCTTGGTACATTCTGTTAATTTGTCTGACAAAAACGAGACTCAAACCCCAACCTCCACGCTCAAAGTCGAACTAACTGCTCCACAAATTCGATAACACTGAGGTCTGAGGTTGTTATTTTTCAGAAACAATTATTGCATTAAAATGGTTCCAATGAATGGAATCAAAGCCTCTTTCCTTTCACTTAAAAAAAAAAAAAAAAGCCTCTTTCCAAGTCTATATTTCCTGCCTGGTTGATATGTTCCAGGTAGCAATTACCGCGTTGATTTATTGAGCCACCGCGTATGATTTGTGGCTTAGCCAACTTGTACCCGCGAGGATCCCGCGCTGGGTTACGCCCTCTGGAGCCCCGCCAAGATTCAACCAGGATTCCTCCTGGGTAATTGCCTAGGTGCTCATTCATTACTTCTATCATTGATTTGTTCATCCTCTATTATATTGTACACATGTTTTAGAAGTCTTTAGCTCTTTAGAAAGACTTTCTTAATCGCCCATGTTTCTAGTCACTTGCTCAAACAGGTTCTGAAAGAAGTATTAGATAATACTCAACCAACTTCAGTTACCTCAGTAGTTGGGTTGGTTGAAGCCCAGGTCTGTGCCAAGCTGTAGACAGTGGAGACAGTATCACAGCATGTTGAATTCCAGACGAACCACTAAAGTTAAACAACATCGGAAATTGAGAAGACATGAGCTGCAAGCCCATCTGCTTTAAACACGAATGTTCGTCACAGAAGATGATCCTCGGTCCTCAATACATTCATTTTAATGTATCTTTACAATTATGTAAATTTAATGTTTCACATTAAACCATCTGAACATCTGATTAAACCATGTCAAAGCATCTATCTCGGAGCCACCTTGCTACCATATTTGAGCACTTGAAAGATTTAGCAGTTCGATTTTCGTTGTCTTTTGTTGTAGTTGTAATAATATTGTTAACTATCTATGTATACGAGTATAATACCGTCTATTGTTCATTTTCGATGTTATTGCAGAAAAAAACATTGCATATTAGGTACATACTTACATTACAATATTTATTACATGAATGCAAAATTTCAAAGCACGAACTAACACCCATCTTTTTAAAACATGAAACTTGGGGCGCTCGTGCTTCGAAAGTTGGCTGCAGACCAAAGTTTATTTCTTCCATACTTAAGACACAAATCTTTGCCATTGCCATTGCCGTATATCTATATCTTTAGGAGCATACATCCTATAGATATAGATATAGGAGCATACCTCCTATAGATACCTATGGGTTTCGAATTCGAATTGTCTGGGACATCCATATGGACACCGGGATTTATACCGAGTGCACCTAAACACATTTTCAACGCTAATACCGCGAGATTTTCGCTTGGTAGTTTTTTCGATACAACTTGCGGATTTTGCGAATTACCTAAAATAAGCAAAATAGAAAATGCGAAACACACCGCAGATTTTCTGAGAAAAAAATTGTACCTACAAACTTAAAGTTGTTTATACTTTTAGTGAACTTTACGATCGATCAAAAACGATGGGTAGAATCAAAAAGTCTTTTCGAGACACAGACATTAGTATCGGAAAGTTTTCCGTTTGTATCCTCAAAACTCTTAGGTCGGGACGAATCAAAAACACTTCATAGAATCTGCATATTCACCCAGTACTAAAAAGCACATAAAAAGCTGAAAGCACACAAGAAATAATGCATCGACAATGTCTCTCATGCTAATGTAAGCATTTCTAATGGTCTCTACTCCAGGTCAGAGGTCAGCTCTGCATACCAAGCACAAAGTCATGGCTTCATAAATGTTTATGCCATCAGATAACAGGCTGGAAGATAAACAATGGTGTCTCCTTGAGATACCTACTCATGTGTTGGAGTTGACACCCCGGACAGATTTACAACTCAATCGTGTACACAGTCACCGGTGAATTGAACGCTTGTCATCGGGAGATAAAATCGCGGATTGTTTCTCACCGATTCAGGCGATACAACGGTAACAACGGTTCTTAGCAGATTCAAGATAATAGAGTGAACTAAAGACCTCACACTTCAGGATTCCTTATTTTGTAAAAATCCTTTTGGGCGGCGGCGCTCGTATGAAAATGATATACCAATTTTCAATCGAATGAAAAGTGTAAAAATACACCAAATGGAAGAAAAATAAAATATGGTTTCCAACAAAAGTAATCAAATAATCGAGAAAAAATTCTCCACGAATAACAAATTATTTCAGGCCCATAGGTGACAAGAGTGGTGATACAGGATGGTGTATTATACATAAGCCATTTATGTATAATATTTAATAAATACATAGGTGTATTTACCTACGTATTATATTATGAGAAAATTATAAATAATTGGCCACGTAACCTCTTATTAGCTGATGATGAAGATGTTGAACCAGTATCTTCTTATCTAGATATTAACACTAACAACCGGGATCGCCCGTGTTAAAATTGTAACAGAGAACACCTCACCACTACATAAATTACACATAATCTTAATGAAAGAAAATCGTGCCTACCATTCGCAAAAACCCGACTTGCACCCACTTTTGTATTATAATTACATATTAGACATTATAATCCGACCTAAGTATAGCTTGATCGATAGCAATGTGTATACAAATATTAATTACCAAAAAAGGCAATTACATGTATAACATTAGAATAACAAAACATGGGAAATAGTATATAAAAAAATAAAATATTTATGACCTAACTTTCCATCCTACTAAGATAAGAGTCAATTTATTAAATAGGATTACAACACGGATAATTGACCGTCCCTTACGTCGGAATTTTAACCAATCACAGCGCACTATATCTCGGATAAGGGAAGGACTTGTCGTTGTAATCCCATTTTTTCCCTTTTAAGATGTAGCCCTCAGGGTAAACATAAAATAATACCTATTTCCTATTTGTCCCTGGGTTAGGTGATTTCTTCCATACTTTGATGGTTGATCCTGTGCTTCTAACTTCTTTTATTCCAGGATATGCTCAGAAATTCTGAACCCTAAAATACGTGATAATCAAAGAGCAACAGCTCTTGGCACATCGTCAAAGATTTAGGGAGACTTTTAAAAGTACGTGAAACGAAAGAAAAAAGATGAAGAACCTTTAGATTATTTTATTTTGAACTTTTAATGGTATTCTTCAAGGAATCGAAGACAATTTCATTCCACAAAGTGATGTAAACTTAATCACACGAGGTTCACCCAATAAACAATTACCACGCCAAGCAGTTTGAATACTGGCCGACTACTTACAAGATCCAGAATGTGATAAGTGTCTGGGTAATAAATATAAATGAGCGCGAGACAATGGAGCAGCATGTCAATTGAAATCAGAGGGGAACACAAACATACCTGGGCAAACAACATTAACGAGTTCAATCAACTGTGGATTGACTGAGGTCTGACTACTGAGGATTCTTCTTAATCTTTTCTTTCTCTCTTTCTTCTTTATATTCTTCATTGTTGTCATTATCAACTCTTTCTTTTTCGTCTTGTTAATTTTAATCTTCACTATCAACTTTTTCTTTAACTTTTTTTAAAACATGTACATTTTATTCTGTTATTGATCATTGTAATTAAATATTCACATTTTCCTTCACTATTTCTTCTTTATATTCTTCATTGTTGTCATTATCAACTCTTTCTTTTTCGTCTTGTTAATTTTAATCTTCACTATCAACTTTTTCTTTGACTTTTTTATAACATGTTCATTTATTCTGTTATTGATCGTTCTAATTAATATTCACATTTTCCTTCTCTCTTTCTTCTTTATATTCTTCATTGTTGTCATTATCAACTCCTTTCTTTTTCGTCTTGTTAATTTTAATCTTCACTATCTTCTTTTTATTTAAAGATGAGTTTTTCACAGCCTTTTTTTATTTCGTACAGGAGCTACTGTATGGTCCATTTCGCTAACACCACCAACTTTAAATGTAGACTCTTGTGGACTTTAAATGTAGACTCTTGTGGTCTGTGTATGTAGCTTGATCATCCCGTAGTATGCCTCCCCTCAGATATGCGAGAAGGGACACAATAGTTCCCATTTCATCTACTTCTTCGTTGACATCATTTATTTTTCATAATGTCATCATTTTATTTTTCATCATGCCATCATTTACTTTCTGTATTTACTTACATCTTACTTACATCATTTACTTACATCATGCCATCATTAGTATTGATATATTATTATTATACAACACTTTATTTGATATAAATGGACATTTTGTACATACGAATAATTATTTTAACAATGAAAAAAATAGAAACAATATAATTATATACAATATTTTTTTTTAAATATATAAAAACATGTCCTAACTAAAGGGCGGGGTTATTGCCTATGGCAATCTCTTCCACCCAACCTTTATACTTATTTCCCGTCATTTTATATTCTTCCTCGTCTTTTTATTCTGTAATTTCATTTCTTGTCTTCTCTTTATTCTCAATATTGATGATTGTGAATATTGTGATACTTTTCTTTGTCATTATCATCAACAATCACGGATTTCATCTCTTTCTCTCATTACCGGTTTGCTCAAGAGCATTCGGCTCCTAGCAGCTAGGGTCTCACGACCGTCATTCCAGACATTGTAATGAGGAGTCAGAGAAAGAAAGAAAGAGAGATGGAGATTGAGTACAGAGACACACGTGAAATAGGTACCTAGGAAGTACACTTCTTTCATTTACTTAAGCAATATTGAAGATCTATTAGAAGACCAAATCATAAAAATATCTTTACTTGCCAATCGATTAAAAGTTCTTTTTGTGGGTTATTGTAAGCAATATTGAAGATGTAGAAGACCTAATCATAAAAAGATATTTATTTGTTAATCGTTTAAAAGTTTTTTTGTATGCTTAATTTAGGCAATTTAATCCTATTTCTTAATACAGCCCCTGTGAGGAGACTTTCAAAGATTTCCATACTCACCACCGATTTAGGTAATGAAATATTATACACACCGAAATGTGTTTTGCTAATTAATCGAAAGCATGATTTTCCGCGTTTCTCATTCTACTGATAAGATAGTCGTGGGTCAAACGTCAAACAAAACACAGGCTGATATCCTATAGAGCAGCGGTCGGCAACCTTTTGAACTACGCGGACCCCTAGCTTATCTCGAATTTTTTTAAGGGACCCCCACATTACAAAAGAAAAGTAGTTAGGGGGAAGTAGGGTACTTTGGACTATTTATGATTCGAGTTCATGAGCTATTTTTCTTATTCTTTTTTTAAATCCTGAAATGGCTTTGTGGACCCCCAATTTAGCTCTCGGGGACCCCTGGGGGTCCGCGGACCCCAGGTTGCCGACCGCTGCTATAGAGGGTCATTTCTGAGTAATACTTTCCTGCTTATCTCTCTCTGATAAAGTTATTGTTTGTTTCTTATTTATTTGGGTTTCTAGGCGCTTTTAATTATTAATTAATAATTATAAATAATATACATATAATAATGCATTTCTTTGTGTTATGATGTCACAATTTTAGTGAGTAGTGAAGAATCATAGGACTTTACCACTTTAATATAGAATATCTTATTATGTACTATGTACTTTCAATTCACAAAAAAAAACAATTGTAAAATAAATCAACAACTTTTAACATGAAAATTAAAAGGACAACGAAAACTAATTTTATTTGAGTGGAAACTTATTGAAGACTGAGGAAAATCTACTTTCCCCAGTTTCTCGAAAGGTGAAAAAATTAACCACTGAGATTATATAACATAGAGGGAACCCGATGTATCAAAACTTGCGTCCACTAGGAACCATCTGCTGATTTCAAAATCAGTGCCGGATCTGTAGTAATTTTTCACTCGCGAAGGAGTGGGTACCTAAACTACCTAATTCTTCTAAAATAATATTTTTACTTTTTTCATACTTACCTATTATGTAGTTATTTTTGTCTTCGTTTCCTCTTTTACTTTCCTTATTTTCTACTTATTATGTGGTAATATAAGATTTGGTATCTGACGTGAAAATTAAGGATGTTTAGACATCCGCCACTGCATGAGGTAAACAAAAAATTCAAATAAATTGAGCCAATCAGGGGCCGGTATTTGTTGAAAGAGGGACCATCAGCTATTCAAAGTTGGACGCACAAATTTGTTCAATTCGAGATAGGTAAGGTTCGCTCTATGTTTCATGATCTCAGTGGTTATCTGCCACTGCATGAGGTAAACAAATAATTCAAATAAATTGAACCAATTAGACGCCGGGATTTGTTGAAAGAGGGACCATCAGCTGTTCAAAGTTGGACGCACAAATTTGTTCTATTCGAGATAGGTAAGGTTCCCTCTATGTTATACGATCTCAGTGATATTAACTGTCCAAAGTAATACCTACTTCGCCCCTCTCTCTTTCTATTGCTGGGTCCACACGGGTGCAACATGCTACATGTTGCTTCAACATAAATTCACTCTGTGTGGACGGCTTCTGAACACGAACATGAATGTTCAAAAATTATCCATGAGGATGTCGGTTTTCAACCGAACATCTTTGATCTTTGTTGCATGTTGCACGTGTGTGGACGACGTGGACGTGACTACTGAATTAAAATAGAATGGATCACTGGCGAAAACGAACTGCAACACGTTGCTGCAACAGTGTTCCAATTACCACGTTGCAGCAACGTGATGCATGTTGCACCCGTGTGGACCCAGCATATCACTCTCTTCCTAGCTCCTCCTTCTTAATCTTCCCCCACTCCTACTCTCATCACTACATGGAAAAGGCTGGAAGAGGAGAAATTTTGGGGAATCTTCAACACGCCCTGTTGCTGTTATCCGGGAAATTTATCGTCCATAAATCCCAAGTAATTACTCTCCCTACACTGCGAACATTTCAGAGTATTCAGAGGGGTAAAATTGTCAATTTTTTGTTCTCTAACTATCGCAATGCACCTAATTAACATGTTGCGGGTAACGAAGGTGATAAATCACTAATCAGCTGATTAGTGTGTTGATCAATGACTAATGGCAATACCAACACAAATACTGCATTATTATTTTTATTGAATTTTTTATTATTAGGACCGTGCACTCGAAGTCAAGTGGTTAACGCGCTAGTCTTGTAATCCAGGTAGCGTAGGGATCCGTTAGTTCGAATCCCACCCAGTGCATGAATTTTTCCTCATTAATTTATGTTCGTAGCCACATAATAATAAGACTCTGAGGGTTAGGTGGTAGAAAATGCTTTGATCATTAACCTCGCCTGGTGGTTACCTTCCACTAAAGAGTAT
Source organism: Bactericera cockerelli (assembly GCA_024516035.1). Classification (NCBI taxonomy): domain Eukaryota; kingdom Metazoa; phylum Arthropoda; class Insecta; order Hemiptera; family Triozidae; genus Bactericera; species Bactericera cockerelli. The sequence continues at coordinate 7,610,690 of CM044956.1, read as the reverse complement.
TATTATTACGAGAATGTACAAACAAGTAATGATAAAAAATAAAATACAAAATTAAGATCAATGTAAGCAATTAATGCATTGGTTTTGTTATTTTTTACAACCCATTTGTGTTTACAAACAGTTACTCAAACTCGCTTTGCTAAATATTTGTCACACTTGGGAATTGAACCACCGACCTCCAGGTTACGAGTCCGCCGCCTTACCGATTGAGATACTGAGGTGTATTGAACAGAGTAGGTACCAAGAATTTTCTCAGAGTAATCTGAGAAAATTATAATAATCTGAGAAATACGTAGCATGTAAAGCTCCTGAGAAAACTGTACCATACTCAGAAAATACTTTGAATTATCGGGGTACAAATACAGGTAAGTGTCGCAAAACATGACCTGTGTTCCGTAGGTGCATACTTTGGCTGCGGCGATTCAGCCACTCTGGGAGTTAGGCAGGCGAGATCTGAAACAAAAAGGCACAAAGCCGATGCCGCCAACTTACAGGCGAATCTAGAGATAATAGATCGGGTCATCCTTGGCGGAGGTTCCCAAATCAGGTATTGTTTTTGCTAGAGTCGATGGCGCGATGAATGCTCCGGTGCTTGTGGGATCTGAAATTGAGCAACGTCCAGCGAGGTAAAGAATCTAGAGATAATAGATAAAAGTAACCATCGACGTTGGCTAATAATCACATTTAAGACAAGAGACAAGTACTACTAACATTACTTTCTTGTAAAAATATTGTTTGGAAGAAGATTTTTTGTAAATCAAGTTCAATTACAATAAGGTCCGCACTTTAACCTCATCTAGCCTTATTTGGGCAGGAATAGACGCTACCCTAGCATATTTCTGTGTGGATCATTTAGAGGTATTTCTCTAGCCTCTGTAGCGTAACCAGCCTCCGTGGCGTAACGGTTGTGACTACTGCCTGTAGTCCAGAGATCCTGAGTTCGATCCCCGGTCGGAGCAGACTGTTCACACAGAAAATTCTGTTCCCTCCGTACATGTGAGGCTGGTATTTCCGGCCCTATCCAGGCTGGGTGAGGACAATGTGGGTAGTTGGTACGATTCCCAGAGAATGGAGGGTGAAACCCCCGTTCTAATCCAGGACGTTAAATCAAACAGAATCGTTGGCGTTAGAAAGAGCACCCAGGCGTAAAAATATGCCAAAACCAACCAACCTCAACCATGAGGTTGAACAACGTCGACCCTACTTAAGCGGGATAAGACAGAGTAAAAGATTTAGAGGCATTCCTCATCGTGGCCTCAAATGTTCAGCATAATGGCCCCAGACCCATTGGCCCACACATGGTCAGATGTTTAAAAAGTTTAGGAACCGCTGATCTAATGAGCATGTGAAAGACAAGACGAAATGTTTAAGCCGGATAAGATAGCTTAGAGACGATCCCGATGATAATTATTATAGCAATAATAATACTTGATAATAATAATACTAATAATAATAACCACCATTAGCGTGAAGAATAATCCTGGGGAACAAAGGACTAGCGAGAATAATAATAATAAGTTCAACTTGGAAGTTCAAGCTCGAGGATTTTTACTCAGCTGGAAATATTTCATGGGATTTTACAAAATTCTTGGGGAATTAATGCAGAACTTGATTTTAAAATGCTGATCGTTTGCGTGAAAGTAGAATATGGTACCCTGGAAGAATGGAATCTCAAGATATTAAATAATAATAATAATAGTCACCGTGGCCGAGTGAGCTAGCGTATTGCACACATAGTTACCTGGGTTCGATCCCCAACGGGGTATGATTTTTTCATTATTTATAAAAAAACATTATTATTATATTATTCAAAATAATAATTATGTGTCCGTTGCTATTGGGGTCGGCATTGTTCAACCTCAAGGTTGAGGGTGGAGCACGTTTTTTACAGCCGCATGTCCTTCCTAACGCCAACGATTCTATTTGGTTTTAACTTCCTGATCAGGACTGACAAATCACAAAACTCACTCAGATTGTGTCGGAATGCCAGTTGTTTTTTCCAAAGGCATGGGTCCGTCCGCTCGATGGTAAGCACTGATTCAAGTCAAATCCATTCTCGACGTTGCTTAACCTAAATCATTCACCGGAGACTGTATTCAACGGGCGAAATTCTCTTGCTAATCTAGGTATTTCATACGCGACTCTGCCGCCATCTGAGGAAAGGTCAGGCATGTTAAACCGTTTAAAGATTATTAATTAGCATCAGCAATAAGGTATTTTACAATCGGTGCATAACTCTAAGTGAAGATCACTAAGTGTAGATCTGTAAATGTAGATCTATAACTGTAGAATAACTTTTTCTTCCAACACGGCTTGGAAAGGTCTGATCTTCAGAGGTTTTATTGAAAGTATGCATGACAATTGACAATACGTTGGATAAATGAATAAATTCAGTTGGGTATTTTACCGAGATAAGAGTAGACATTCTTGGAGAGCTGCGAGGATGTTTCAGAGATATCGGCCCGGTTAACATATAGACTGTAGCATTCGAGGTATGTGGTGGAGTTATTATAATAATAACACTCTTTAGAGTTAGAGGAAGGTAACCATTAGGCGAGATTAATGCTCAAAGCATTTTCTACTATCTAACCCTCAGAGTCTTATTATTATCTGGTCACAAACTCAAATTAATGAGGAAAAATTAATGCACTGGTTGGGACACGAACCAACGGATCCATGCGCTAGCTGGATTACCAGACTAGCGCGTGAACCACTTTACTACCAGTGCACTATTGTGTTGAGTTGGACATAAAGAAGGACAGAAACATTCCCCTGAGAGGGAAAGAGAAAGATAGAAAATAGTGAGTGATATAAGAAGAAATCAGGAAAAATGAAGGTAAATCAGGAGAGTGTGTTTCGAAACAATTAATTTTTAGTTGAACACTGCGAGAGCAGTAGAAAATGTCCAAAATAGAAAATTAGAAAGTAGTCAAAATTAGAAAGTTAGTTTGCACCCTGTATCTCGAATCTCATCCGCTCCACACATTTCATTCTCACCCTGTCTCTCCCCCTCTCTCCCCATTTCTTCCCTAAACAATCAGCATAAACCCGGGATTACAACTGACTTCCTCAGCCCCTGTGTAAGTGTGTACCCTCTCCACAGCATCATTCATCTTCTGAGTTTCCCCTTTGCCATTATTATTGTTATTATGATGCCTGTTTTCAACAGCCCGCCGATATTTCCGAGTTAACTCTGTGAGTACATAGTTCATTTTAATATGGATTAATAGGCTCTATAAAATTGTAGAAGTAATTTTAAATTTGATTTTTTTTCACGTCATAGCTCGTGAAACCCCAATTAATGGTCATATCATCACGGGGGTTTTACACTTTTACCCTCCATTTGCAGGAAACTCACAAAACTGATACCAAGATTAACCTGATCCATAACCGGTTATGGATCAATCGAAGATGGAGCAGGAGTACCTTTTTAAAATATTGTTACATGTTTCATTACTTTTATTAATGTTTGAAAATAAATTAACTTAATAGATCACCTTAAGTACCAACTGCGTTTACGTTGAATCCACCTATTTCAAGGACTCAATCGGCTTTGAATCTTCTGAAGAGATCCTTGTAGGCTCTCAGTACTAACCGAGCTGTCCAAAAAAGTCCTGGCAGTGGAGTGTCCACCCAACAACTCATACATTATTGACCCTTTCAATTTTTTCAAAGATATCCATAAGGGAGGATCTCAAACTATAATTCAATTTATTTTCCACCATTAATACTTCTGGGTACTTTTATCGCTTGAATGTCTGCTTTCCACTTGAAATGGTTCTTGTACTTTCAAAAAGAAACTTGTGTGTTGAAATAGTCCTGACTGTTCGGCAGTTTATTTTCACCACACTGTTGTGTCAAGAGGTAATAAAGTCTTTGTCTTTGCAGCTCTTGAGGGTCAAAGATGAAAGATTAGCTGCTTATGTCGCACAGCTCCTCCTCTTGCCGGGAAAATCTTGGTGAGGGACCATCATCTTCGGCGTTAGCTACGCCGCTACTAAAACAATATAGAAGGTATGTATAAAACAGTATCCACTATACTATACAATACACTATACATACAAAGTACAAAATTATATATGTATTGTTTTTGGTCACTTTTTAATAGCTGATGACAATGAGATTGACCTGATGGAAGAACTTTTTTAAAGAAAACTTTAACAAAACTTGGGCTTGTTATTTTTTTAAACTTTCTTGAGTCATCCTGACTTGTGCTCCTTCTTATTATTGCCATCTTCACCCCTGAGGGTATTGAGGGTGTCGCGAGGGGTTAGGGTGACAATATCAGAGGTGGAGAGGAATGATTCAGAGGGGGTTGAGTCAGACTAGGTAGGGTAATAATTGCGAGACTTGTCGGCGAAGGATTTTTTTTTCGCAAGCTAGTTTTGCAAAAAGGGAGGGAGCGAGAGATGTGATTCAGAAAACAATCTTATTTCCCTATTTTATTTTTTTTTGCAATACTCTATAAGACAGTTCATGAATTTAACTTCACAATATTTTTCTATGTTATACCTACAGACGCTGGCTAGTCTAATCATTATGAGGTCATATATTCAAATTAATGAGGAAAAATTCAAGCACTGGGTGGAATTCCAACCAACGGATCCCTGCGCTACCTGAATTACCAGACTAACGCCTTAAACACTTGACTACCAGTGCACAGTGCACGTATAAGTACTGATTCTAACACTGATTTGCACCTACCTACACTATACTATGACGTAATTTTTCCACAGTTGACTTTCTTCGTTTGTGAGTAAAAGGTTTTACTTATTCATGGGAATTTTTACTTCCGAATAATTTCTAATATTAAAAATCGGAAGTATCGTTTCCGTTTTTTCCAATATGGGTCCTGAAGAAATCTTTTCCAATTCGTGCCAAAACTAGCTTCCAGAAAAAACAAGCTCGCAAAAGAAGTGAATGAAGGAGATATAACAGAGCAGTAAGGGGGAGGGGGAGGCAGACGGAGGGTAGATGGGGGGGGAGGGGGGTTAATTGATGCTGAATGACGAATCTTTGATCCCCCCCCGCTCTTCCCGCCCCATTCCAAATAAAGAATAAGAAAATAAGGTAGGGGTGTCCTTTCTTATATCTGATATGGCAGTTTTAAAATGCACATCAACCCCAGCCAAGATTATTGGTGCATTTGAGTTGTGTTTAGAGGAATTTTACTTATTTCCACAATTCCTTTTTTCTTGTCTTTAACATCTTCTCCCTCAGTTTTATTCCTTCTAATAAATCCTGCGGGTGTGTGTGTGTGTGTGTATCTTTTTTCTTTTGTGTTTATCTCTATGAATGTTTTAGCGACATTTTTTTTATCTTCTCTGTCCCTTCCTTTTATTTAATCGTTTCCAATCTTATCAAAAAGGGAAACCTGAATGTCAATTTCAAAGGATCAAGGAACTCAAGAGATGTAATGGTATTTAGCTTGTGTCTTTTTCAAAGGATATTTGAATTTTTCTCTCGATTGGACAGATGGATTTTCAAACAATGGATTTTAGATGTTTTATTATTGACTATTATGCAAGTCTACTGGCTGTGACTACTGCCCCTAGTCCAGAAATCCCGAGTTCATATTTCTTGTCGGAGAAGCCTTTCGAAGAAAATTCTGTTCCCTCCATACACGTTAGGCTTTCATTTCCGGTAGATATCTGTGCCTATCTCACTGACACGATAGATATCTGTGCCTATCCCACTGACACGATAGATATCTGTGCCTATCCCACTGACACGATAGATATCTGTGCCTATCCCACTGACACGATAGATATCTGTGCCTATCCCACTGACACGATAGATATCTGTGCCTATCCCACTGACACGATAGATATGTGTCTATCCCACTGACACGATAGATATCTGTGCCTATCCCACTGACACGATAGATATGTGTCTATCCCACTGACACGATAGATATCTGTGCCTATCCCACTGACACGATAGATATCTGTGCCTATCCCACTGACACGATAGATATCTGTGTCTATACCACTGACACGATAGATATGTGTCTATCTAACTGACACGATAGATATCTGTGCCTATCCCACTGACACGATAGATATCTGTGCCTATCCCACTGACACGATAGATATCTGTGCCTATCCCACTGACACGATAGATATCTGTGCCTATCCCACTGACAACCCATAGATATCTGTGCCTATCCCACTGACACGATAGATATCTGTGTCTATACCACTGACACGATAGATATGTGTCTATCTAACTGACACGATAGATATCTGTGCCTATCCCACTGACACGATAGATATCTGTGCCTATCCCACTGACACGATAGATATCTGTGCCTATCCCACTGACACGATAGATATCTGTGCCTATCCCACTGACACGATAGATATCTGTGCCTATCTCACTGACACGATAGATATCTGTGCCTATCCCACTGACACGATAGCTATCTGTGCCTATCCCACTGACACGATAGATATCTGTGCCTATCTCACTGACACGATAGATATCTGTGGGAGTAATTGATTATTTTGAAATTAATATTGTCTAGACGAGAATTTAACTAGCGAACCCATGATGAGGAAGTAAAAGTCTTTGACTATTTTTCTGTTAAGAAAACAAGCATTAAGATACAAAATTGCCGGATTTTATAGAACTTGTTTTTGAATGCTTTCTTTAAAGTCTTCGTAGTATTGTTCGGAAGGCAACAGGCTTCTTATGTCTATCCCTATCTATTAATTAATCAAAATCTATCCCTTGACAATTCTTTGACAAGTCTCCTAGATGTCCCTGCAGATTGCATATCTGATGATAAGAGCACGGCGATTTCTCTTGCTAAAGAAGAGATAAAAGACATCAATTTCCTGGTTCTGAAAAGGAGAGCTGAAAAGCAAATTGATTGATGTTTATCTCCGAGGGAATGTAATAGAATCGTCCCTTCCCCCGCTATTTATTACTTCCTCTGTCATCTTCCTGCTCCTCCTCCTCCTCCTTTTCCTTCTCCTCCTTCTCCTTCTCCTCCTCCTCCTTCTCCTCCTTCTCCTCCTCCTCCTTCTCCTCCTCCTCCTTCTCCTTCTCCTCCTCCTCCTTCTCCTCCTCCTCCTTCTCCTCCTCCTCCTTCTCCTCCTCCTCCTTCTCCTCCTCCTCCTTCTCCTCCTCCTCCTTCTCCTCCTCCTCCTTCTCCTCCTCCTCCTTCTCATCCTCCTCCTTCTCCTCCTCCTCCTTCTCCTCCTCCTGTAGTCTGCTCTGTTCTTACTCTTCCTCAATCTTCAACCTTTTTTCTCTATATCCATCCCGGTAGCACAGTGGTAACGGCGCGGCGGCACCTCAGAGGTTCCAGAGGTCACGGGTTCGAAAACCAGCCGGGACATGAGAAGTTTTCCTTCCATTTGGGGTTTTTACCTACATTATAAAACGTCTTGGGTTTACCGCTTGTTTAATGGGACTTAATAGTCCTAGTCGGGCAGTATAAATAATGCGATATTATTATTATATTTATTTTCTCTATCTGCCTTTTTCTCTTTCTGTCTTTTTTGCTCTCTATCTCTCTCTCGCTCACTCTCTCTCTATCTCTCTTTCTAAGTTAGCTCTTAGCTTAGGGGAATTATGATGTAAGTAAGAAAAAACCAATAAAACAATTTATAATATTATCAATCAATCAATCTCTTTCTCTCTGTCCCCTTTCTTTTCGCTTTCTGTTTTTCACTTCCCTTTTTTTCTCTCTTTATCTCACTGTCCATCTCTTTTTTCCCTCTTAATTTCTCTTCTCTCTCTCTCTCTTTTTCTTTTTTCTTTGCGATTCTCACACATTTTCTCCATCTCCTTCCCTCTTTATTGGTTTTTCTCTTGCTATCTGTTTTTCTCTCTCTGAATTTCTTCTGTCTCTCTTTCTCTCTTTTTCTCCTATTCGCTTTCTAGAGCTTTTTAACACCCCCCCCCCCTCTTGTCTCTCTCTCTCTCTCTCTCTCTCTCTCTCTCTCTCTCTCTCTCATTCTCTCCCTCTCTTAACAATCTTCCCAGACGTCCCAGAGATATTCAATACCCCTGTCAGACTGTCGCTCACAGCGTAGTTTCAGACATATCGGATTCACCAGAGTCATGCCGTCACGTCAGGCGGACGGATGATTGTGTGGGAGGAACAAAATATTTCGACTCAATGTTGACTTTTTGGGAAATTGCAACTCGGGAATTTCAGACTAATTGATTGACAATGGTTTGAATGTTGATATATCATTCGGGAGATATTTGATATTACGAGAAAAATCTCAATTCCTAGTAAAATACAATACTTTCCTTATTATAGGATAAGGAAGGTAAAAATTGAAATTTTTTTTTTTTTACAAAAACGAACACAATTCTTTCTAATATTAGAAATTTCTCGGAAGTAATAATAGATAATGGAAGCGTTGTGTTCCTTTAAGTAATTTTTGGCGATAGCCTGGTAATCTAGGTGGCGTTGGTTCGAATCCGTATTATCATGAGAACATGGTTAAAATTGTGCTCAACAGGCGAATTATGGTAAACATGTCCTTTTTGGAAGGAAAAGAATAAACATTATTCTCGGACGACGTAGTTTACTTTATCCATTCTGAATTCCCCAACTCGCCAGATCACCAAGTCGGTAGCTCTCGACCCCTTTTCTTCTCCTACCCTCTTCTACTACTCCCCTCCCTGCCTTTTCTCCCCTCCTTCTACTTTTACCCCTGCTTCTCCTACCCTCTTCTACTACTCCCCTCCCTGCCTTTTCTCCCCTCCATGTCTTTTTACGCCCCCTTCTCTCTTCCTCCCTCTTCTTTATGCTTCTACTCCCTCCTTTTCTCTCTCACTCTACTTTCCCTCTCCCTCTTTCCTCCTCCATACAGAATATCACATATACCGGACTTTCCTGCCTGAACTTTCCACAGGCGCCAATGCCACTTCCGACGCCTGGGCCTAATCTCCACCTCCCTCCTCCTCCTCTTCCCCTCCACTATCCACCCCCACCCTCTGCACTCCACTATACACCCCCACCCCCTGTAAGGGTTCGACTCCGGTAATCACCCTTCTTTGTTTTTTGTACGGCTTTGTTGAGTGGAAGTGATACGGTAGAGTGGTGTGTTTGTGTGAGAGAGAGAGATAAAACAAGAGGGAGAAATATAGAGAGGGTAGGAAAAAATTGAAAGAGAGAGAGAGAGAGATGTAGAGGGGTGGGAAGAGGGAAGAGAAAGAAAGGAATAGTTGAGTGAGAATCAAAGAGACAGGAAAGAGTGAAAAGATAGAGAAGAAAGAGAGAGAATGGAAGAGATGAGAGAGAGAGAGAGAGAGAAAATAAAGATAAAAGGGAGAGAGAAAGAGAGAGAGAGAAGGAGAGTATGAGAGAAGGGAAGAGGGAGAAGGGAAGAGAGAGAGAAAGGGAAGAGAGAAGAGAAGGGAAGAGAGAGAGAAGGGAAGAGAGAGAAGGAAAGAGAGAGAAAGAAAGAAGGAGATAAAAGGAAAGAGAGAGAAGGAAAGAGAGAGAAGGAAAGAGAGAGTGAATGAAAGAGAGAACGGAAGAGAGAGACAAAGAAAGATAGAAGGAAGAGAGAGAGAAGAAAGACGTCTCATTATCTCCCAACATGGGGCATTTTCAGTATATTTTGTTTTAGAAGATTCAATTCCTTAAATAAGTCTCCTCTCGTATATCTTAGAAAACCAGGATATTATTTTCCCTTGTTTGAGATTTTTAGGAGGCAATAATTTTCAATTTGACGAATTTTCATGGAGCCTGGAAAATTCCAGTGAATTGATTTTTGGAGAATTTACCATCCCACTTCATTCAGAAATGTTATTTCTGTCGGTCATATTTTTGGTGATAACTCTTAGGAGCTCTAAGAGTTATTGACCAAGTTTTTCCAAGAGATTGATACAAGCAAGCTTGCCAGAGAAAAATAGTTTCAATGCGTCTTACAAAAATGTGCAATGGCAAATTTGGTTGATCTTGGCTGTTTAGATGTCGTACGCTTTTTTTACGGTCACAGCGTCTCGTCGGTCTGGTTATATGGTAATCCAAAGGTCATGGGTTCGAATCTCAGCCGGGACATGACAAGTTATCTTCCCATTTGGGATTTTGACCACGTAATTTTAATTCTGGAATGTGGAATAATGGTAGGTATTTCGTTAGTTGTATTATCTTTCCGAGAAAGCTTATAGATTTCAGGTCTCTAGCATCCAGCGTCGATGGTGCATTGAATGCAGCGGTTCTCGTAGGATCACCGAAGTTAAGCATAAGCAACGTCCAGCGAGGTGAAGACTTCGTGATGATGGCATTCTGGCCCAATCAAGGTTGGGTGAGGTAAATGTGGGTACCAGGTTTGAGAGTTTCCCGCGAATGGAGTGCAACACCCCCGTCGTAATATGACCATGCAGTTGAAAGCGACGTTAAACCCAACAAAAAAAAAGTTATCTACCGTTTAAGCGCCAACTCATTACACACAGACAGACAGAAATGTTATTAATAAGATAATTAAGATATATGAAGTACCTATTGTGGTTAACTGTAACTTTAAGATGTATCTGCTTATACTATGAAGGACCAACCTCAGTTGCTTGATCGATAAGGCGACGGACTTGTAACCAGAAGGTCTGTGGTTCAATTCCCGGTTTCAGCGTAGATTTAGTAAAACGAGTTTAAGTAGTTGTGATATATCACGAAAGTGATTCACACAAATATGATAACTATACGATATAATTATGTAGAGTATAGAGGTATAGGTATACTGTATAATTATGTATAAGCATTAGGCACCTATATTTACAATGTGTAGAATCAAACTCTTGAGCTAAACGGAAATGAATTTTTAGATAAATACAAAATTTATTTTAATGCGTTTTGAAATGCATTTCGAATGTCCATTAAGTAAGATTTTGTTCTCAAGTTATGATAAATGATCATGGTCTCTATGTTCAATTTCTATCATATCGGTTCAACTTCTTGAATGCCTCTGCAACATCTGGTGTTAAAAGTAAGGGTTTTCTAGTCTTTTGACTAAACATTCAAATTCCGATAAAGCCATTAAATAAATTAATAAATTACCCTCTATTCGTATAAAACATATTAAGAGTAATAATAAAAATAATGTTTATCCTGATTAAGGATGACATTAACAACTCAAGTAAGGTACATATTAAATGAAAAACCAATAAAAAAAGCATATTTTTTTAAACTTGAAAATGATTTTATGACTGAAAGCATAAACTTTCTATCCATTAATCATCCGAGAGTGGTTTGTCCTCTATCTATAGATTCTATAGGAATGTTTGCTCCTGTCCCCACCGAAGATCATATAGGTATACCTTGGTAGTCCAAGTGGTCAAGGCGCTAGTCTGCTAAAGTGCTAACCCATGGATGGACTCGTCTTAGAAAACGCTCTCAATCTAAAAACAGGTGCTATCAAATGATTCCAAATGGTAGTGGGGCATTTTGTTTGTACAAAAGTAATTGTGAAATATCTGTTTTCGTCACAGGTCATGAGGTCACTTGAATGGCTGTACGTTTTTGAAGAAATTATACTATATAATCTGTGAGACTACTGACTAAATATTATTATTATTAAATGCTTTATTAGATAAAAAGACATATATAATTATGTACAGTACAAATAATTATTTATATAAAAAAAAAATGGAAACAATATAAACAATAAAATGGAAAGAAATAGATAAATACATAGGTCCTAACCAGAAGAAGATAGGAGACAAGAAATTAGAAAATTGGTAGAACTGGCCACAATCATCACGGACATCAAAGTAGAGTTCTATGTACCAAATACTCAAATAGACAAGACAAAGAAATTTGAAAGACAACCAAGAGATACCGAAGTGTTAATAATCAAACCGTCCAGCACGAGTAAGATCTCATATGCAGATATGACCAAAACCATGAAGGAAGCAGTAAACCCCAAAGAATTAGGTGTAAATATAAAAAATGTTAAAAAATACAAAGATGACTCTCTGATGATAACTACCCAAAGAGGAGAGGCAGAAAAACTGAAGGCAGAAATACTAGCAAGCCATGGAGCACACTTAATTGTCAATATTCCCAAAGACGACAGAACACTCATGGTTATTGGAATCGACGCTTTGGCAGAAGAAGACGACATAGAGGAAGGTATAATGAAAGATCTGGGCGTAGAAGACAATACAAATATAACAATAAAATCCTCAAAACAGGCAAGAAATGGAACGCTCATGTCCGAAAAAGTGGTATCATCAGAATATTCTATAAAATTGATTCAAATAAAAAGAATAAAAATAGGCTGGACCCTCTGCAGTGTAGAAAAGAAGATACATATACCAAGATTCTATAACTGTTTGAGAATGGGACATATAGCTAAAAATTGCGCGTCAGAAAAATCGGGAGAAAACAAATGCTTTAACTGCATGGAAACAGGTCACTCATTTGAAACTTGCACTAATTCTAGCGTCTGCCCTCAATGCAACAAAAGCGGTCACAGACCAGATACCATGGCATGCCCGCAATTTCGATCAAGGAGGAACCAAGGGATGAAAAGATTTCAACCATGAGAATACTTCAAATCAACCTCAATAGATGCAGAAGCGCGACAGACCTACTAAAGAAAACAACACTTGACCTCAATATCGACATATGCCTCATAAGCGAACCAAACATAAATATTGCCAAAAAAGAAAAGTGGATAGCATCTGTTAATTATGATTCATGTATATACATCAATAACAAAAACTTATTTGTAAATAAACCAGAACAGAAGAATGGCTATGTTTGTATAAAAACTGCTGAACACGTGTTCTTTAGTGTATAAATATCTCCTAATACGGGGATAAATAGTTTTACAGAGGTTATAGACAACATCAAGTGTGAGATCCAAGGACTGAGAGAAAAAAAACATTGTGATAGGTGGCGATTTCAACGCCAAAGCACAAGAATGGGGTGGCCGACACAATGATAGACGTGGCAACTTGCTTCTTGAATGGATGGCCGCTGAAAACTTTGTATTAATGAATGATGGTAAAATACCAACCTTTTGCAGAAATGAACAATGTTCATACTTAGATGTCACCATGTGCTCAGAGCCCGTCGCTGGCACAACGCAGAAATGGAAAGTACTAGACAACATGGAATCGTTGAGTGACCATCGCTACATATACTTTGAAGTAGGTGAAAATTTAGTGGACGAACCAACACCGCCTATTCGAAGATGGAACATTAAAAAACTAAGCAAAGAAAAATTACTGAAAAAATTTAATGAAGAGTCATGTTCTATAAATACACCAACAGACCTAATGAGAGCATTAGAAACAGCTTGTGCTTACTCTATGCCACAGCAAAAACCAAGCCACAAAAAAAAGGTTTACTGGTGGAACGAAGAAGTAAAAGATGCCCGCAGAAAATGTATAGATGCAAGAAGAAAGTACACAAGGAAGCGCAGATCCGACCCAGGATCTATCATAGTCACCATACTACATAAAAACTACTCAGAAGCAAGGAAAAAGCTAGCACACACAATAGAAAAAAGCAAGAAAGATGGATGGAAAAAAGTATGCGACGAACTTGAAGAGGATATCTGGGGAACCGGCTATAAAATAGTCACACAAAAAATCCCAACCCATAAACCAGCGATACCTACAGAACTAAAAAACAAAATTCTGGATGCACTTTTTCCAAACCACAACCAAACACAATGGAGTGATATCCACGTCGCAGTAAACGCAGAAGAGCAGTTCACAGTAGAAGAAATAGTTAAAACATGCATCAAACTGAAAAATAAGAAAGCTCCTGGGGCGGACGGAATCCCCACCGAAGTATTAAAGATTCTGATCATGGAACAACCAAATATTTTCTTGAAAATATTTAATAACTGTCTTGCTGAGGGCTACTTTCCCCGAGAATGGAAAACAGGGAAAGTTGTGCTACTTCAAAAACCTGGAAAACCCGAAGATACACCCTCATCTTATAGGCCAATTTGCTTACTCAGCACGACAGGAAAAGTCTTGGAGCAACTGATAACAAAGAAACTAAATTACACACTGGAAAGCAACAACAAAATATCTCCAAATCAGTTTGGTTTCCGCCCGAAAAAATCAACCACAGATGCTGTCAACAAAGTTGTAAATATGGCTAAACAAGAGTTGAAAAAACCTGCAAGAAAGAGGAAGCTATGTGCAATCATCACAATGGACGTGAAAAATGCTTTCAACAGCGCTCCATGGTGTAAGATAGTGGATGCACTCAATAGAAAAAACATTCCCCAATATCTTGTAAGGATCATACAGAGCTACTTTACAGACAGACGAATAGAAATTCCTGATAGCCATATCAACAGGGGCATGACATCGGGCGTACCCCAGGGGAGCTGCGTCGGCCGGTGCTCTGGAATGTGCTATATGATGATGTTCTGAAAGTAGCAACACAAGAAGACGTAACACTAATAGCCTACGCCGACGATCTGGCAATCATAGCAATGGCACAATCAGAAGAAAATCTAGAGATCAAAGTAAATAAAACACTTCAGGAAATAGGAGACTGGATGCGCTCCACAGGACTCACTCTAGCACCTGAAAAGACACAGGCAGTTCTTATAACAGGGAAAAAATGTTGTAGACCACTAAACATACAACTCGATGGCAACCAAATCAACATAAAAAACGAAATAAAATACCTTGGCGTTATCCTGGATAAGAAGCTCAACTTCCACGCACATCTGCAAGACATTGTAAAAAAAGCTAGAATAACAACAGCAAGCTTATCCATAATACTGCCAAGACAAGGAGGCGCCGGAGAAAACAAAAGAAGAATACTGCAGAACGTGTCCAATTCTGTGATTCTATATGCAGCACCGGTTTGGTCGTTCATCACGGACAAGATCACATACAGACAAACACTAATTTCAGAACAGAGAAAAATGTCTTTAAGAGTGAGTAGAGCTCACAGAACAACAGCCACTGAAGCAGCCATGGTAGTTGCCAGAACTATCCCCATTGACCTTCTTGTCAAAGAAAGGAAACAATGCTACACAAAATCAAAAGAAGAAAGAGCTGAAGAACGAATAACAACGATGAATAAGTGGCAAGAAGAATGGAACAAGGTAGAAAGAGGACTATGGACAAAAAAAGTAATACCGTTAATAAAGCCTTGGTTTGAGCGAAAGTTCGGTGAAACTAATTAGTATTTAACCCAAGCTCTGACTGGACATGGTAGTTTCAACTACTACCTGTTCAAAATCAAGAAAAAGCAAAATCCAAAATGCTACTTTTGCGAAGAAGATGACACGGCAGAACACACCATATTCCACTGTCCTAGATGGACGACACTTCGAACAGAAACGGAGGAGATGGTCCAAAGAAACCTGACACCAAGCAATCTTGTTTCAACAATGCTAGAAAATAAAGGACAATGGGAGAAAATCAATAATATGATATCTAAAATCATGATAGAGAAGGAGGAACGTGGAAGAAGAATGGACAACAGTATTTAAATAAATAATAACAAGAGCTTCCTGAAGTAATACCAACGTGGTTCCAGGAAATACTAAAGAAGAACGGGGGGTTTTTAGCGGGTGAGCCGACAGAATTGGTGCCCTTCAAGAGGGGCGACACACCATACCCTGCCGGCAAGTCCCGCATATCCTTCAGCACTAGAGCTTTGCTGAAGGAATCTTATAAGATTTTCCCCCTCAAAAAAAAAAAAAAAAAAAAAAAAAACCAGGGACGGCCGGTGCTAAGGAGCTGCGGAACTCCAGCACCCCCAGACGAAAAGGAAAAAAAGTTTTTTTTTCATGTTTCTATAGCTTGTAGTAAATGAAAATCATTAGGCATATCTCGAACAATCAGTTCATAAAATTATCATTATTATAAAAAAAATCGTACTAAATAAAAACTAGGTACCTAATTAGATAAATCTTTACCCAAACTTGATTGTAGAGCTCCTAACTATAGGGCGGGGTTATTGCCTATGGCAATCTCTTCCACACAACGCTGTAGTGAATACTGATTATGTTCTTGTATAGCAAGTTAAGAATATAGGCCTGTTGGCTTGATTTCCTTTCAAATATAATAACTTTAAACTTTTTTTTTGTAATTAAATTCATAACGGATGCTCCTTCATAGCAATCTAAACTTGATGATAATAAATCGAAAACAATTAATCACGAGGAGAGTAAACTGTTCCAATCAGCAGCCATACCTTCTTTTCGAATTAAAACAGATGCCTAAGCACGGGTCTTCTGGTATCGATTTATGATAGCCCTAGGTCCCAAGGTATATCAAGGTGAACAAATTATTTGGCAACTAACTGTTTTAGGTGTGTGCCATCACGCCCACTTTGGTAGTGAAGAACTCTGCGGAAGAAGAATCGTGGACCGTTATACAGTCAAATCTGGATATAAGAGAACTGTATTTAATAAAAGTAATATAATTCGAAAAGTAAAGCACTCTTAGTAATGCTGCGCTACCAAAAAAAAAAAATGTGAATAGGTCTTGCGTTTCACCACATATAGAATCATACATACATTGAAGTAACATTTAGGGCGGAATTAATAGACAACATCAATAACTTAAGTCGTTGGTAAGTGCTATTTTCCCTATCTTACACAGTACGCAATCCGTGACTTAGCGCCACAGAGGTATTACAAAAACGTCTATTAATTCCGCCCTTAGTTTACAAATGATTACAAGGAAATCACCCTTACATGGTGAAAGTTTATGAATATCGCGTAAATTTCCCATAGATGGTGACAGAAACATTAAGATAACCTTTGATAGTAATGCGAAAACGGTTCCGGGGCGCACTTACTTAAAAAAAAAAAAAAAAAAAAACCTTTGATAGTTTGATAATCCAGCGTCGCGTCCATGGCACATTGAATCCACCAGTTCTCTTTCTGTCACTGAAGTTAGGCATCGTTCAACGAGGTTGGGACTTGGATGGGTGACCAACTGACCATTCAAATTCGAACCCTCTTAATGTAGACTATTTCGGGGCCATTCGGGCTGAGTGGGGTTAATTTGAGTAATATCTAGTTTGTGAGCTTCCACCGAATGGAAGGTAAAACCCCTCATGATATGACTATGCAGTAGAAAGCGACGATAAAATGACTACCGTGCACTGGTAGTCAAGTGGTTAACGCGCTAATCTGGTGATCCAGGTAGCCTAGGGATCCGTTGGTTCGAATCCACCCAGTGCATGAATTTTTCCTCATTAATTTGAGTTTGTGACCACGTAATATTAAGACTCTGAGGGTTAGGTGGTAGAATATGCTTTAAGCATTAACCACGCCTGGTGGATACCTTCCACTAAAGAGAATTATTATTATTATAAAAACCAAATTAAAAAAAACGAACCCAATACTTCCGATTTCCAATATTAGAAATTTCTCGGAAGTAATAAACACTAAAAGGGAAAATTAACCACATCATACCAGAAACCTTCAGAATTACCTCCAATAATGAACATTCTTCAAACGGACTCTTCGGTAGAAGCTTTTAGTACAATCATAAAATCAATATCGTCTATACTACATAGGTAGGTGCATAAATTCATAACTATAAATTACCTAACCTCAATTCCAAATGCGAGCTTTTGCTATCATAAAACAATATCCTCATATACATTATATGTATACAATAATCTTTCAGTACATAATTACTAGATATGCATAGTTTCAATACCCTCATGTAAGCTTTTTAACCATAAAACAATATCTTCAAATATTATAATCTTTCAGTACCATAGATACTTTCAATATTCTCATGCAAGCTTTTGGTACCATAAACACACGCCATGAAAATAACCTCAAGGATATTACGAGCAATAAATCACCGCAAAGCGCGGGATGTTGTCCGGGTCAACCCACCTTGCATGGAACAATATCTCCCCTGGGATATGTTTGTTTTGAACTTTTCGAAATTAAGTACTATAAATGTACTTATATAAATGTAAAGTTTGAAAATGAAGTTTATCCCTGAAAAATACAGTGTGTCTTTTTATATATATAAAAAAAAAACAATAAAAAATCAGAACTAATTCTAGTGCATAAAAATCCAGGCTGGGTGCTTGTAACTAGAGGTTTAATCAGTTGGAGAAAAAACCTTCGTCCTTAATCATTCAAATTAGAACGTTAAAACCTAAGCAGAATAATCCTAAGTCTGCACAAATGTGATCTGTTCACAATTTAGACTGAGATTTCTGGAACACTGAAAGTGATAAAGTTATCATATTTTGTGTTAATCACTTTCGTCATATCACAT
Source organism: Bactericera cockerelli (assembly GCA_024516035.1). NCBI lineage: Eukaryota > Metazoa > Arthropoda > Insecta > Hemiptera > Triozidae > Bactericera > Bactericera cockerelli. Next base: position 7,592,477 of record CM044956.1, on the reverse strand, counting down.
CATCTACTCAAACTCACTTTAATAAAACTGCACTGAAATCGGGACTTGAACCACCGACCCAGAGGTTACAAGTCCGCCGCCTTATCAATCAAGATCACGTTGGCCTAATCTGAGAAAGACTCCTTTAGTGTAAAGCTCCTTTAGTGGATATTATAAACCTTAATTAAAATGCCTTCATAAGGAGATATTGAGGAAAAAGTATGTACATATGCTTAGATGAATTATTTTTTAAGTTTATTGTATCACATTCTCAATGTAAATAAACCTTTACAAAAGAACTTTGGGTACTTTTAAATAAATAAATAATAAAAACATGGACACACTGTATACTAATACTTATGGAACTTAAGGAGATGAATAATTGTTATTACCTTGAAGATCTTTACCTACTTACGAGTATATGGGCAAAGTGGTTTTACCAAGTATCCTAAAGGTACCACATGGTATCAAGCACCTGTCTGGCACCATTGTGTGGGTGAGGTACTTTTGGGTGATCCTGCTATCGCACCTGCTAAGCAAATGCTCATGTGGATCTTGATTGTCCTGTATCCAGCAGGTGTGGGGCCGGTCCATTATTTGCAAAGTTGATAATCGCATTTATGAATCTGACTAACTTTTTACCTGCTTGCTTAGACTGAAAATAATACATACTTGTAGATAATATGTACGAGTATATTATAGTACCTATCTGTAACTCGTAAGATTAAACAGTACACTGATAGTAATAATAATAATAATAATAATGTGTTTCTTTGTGTTATTATATCACAATTTTAGTGGGTAGCGCAGAATTATAGAACTTTTCCGTATCTTTAATAATCCAATATCTAATTTTTGCCTGAAATTCCGCCACTGGTCGCTGCTAACATTAAGCAGCTACTCATTTTTCCTCACGAGGTATGAGTGGTAACTATCTTATTAGTAACTAGCGGGCTGCACGCGCTTCGCCAAGCCATCACACTTCTCCTCTATATCTCATCTGAGGTAATGCTCACCGGGCCATTCCTCTCCCATACATCATCTCCAGATAATAATTACCAACATTTATAATTGCCCAGCTCATGAAGTGCTGTTTCCGATGGGAGGTATTAATTTGCTTTTCATTGTGTTGGTTTTCAACATCACGATCGGGCGTCGCTTCCTGTTGGTGTGGGCGGTGGGAGAGCACATGAGCCGGCGGCGGAAAGAGTTGCACAATGCTTTCTTCTTTTTCGGATGGATTTCGCATGTTATGTTTTTTTTTTTTTTCCACGATATATACAATTATACATATACCGATGTCAATACTGGAAGTCGGTGGTTCTAGTCCCAAATTCAGCTTATATTTCGCAAGTTAGAAGTCGTAGTGGCCGAGTGAGTTAGCGCGCCAGGCATTGCACGCACTGTGATTCACACAATTATGATTACTTTATCACTTTCAGGGCGAAATTAATAGACAACTTCTATATCACAAGTCATTGCTGAGCGTCGGTTTTCCCTATCTTACACAGTACGCAATCAGTGGCTAAGCGCCACAGAGGTATTACAAAAACGTCCATTAATTCCACCCTCAGTGTTCCAGAAATCTCAGTCTAAATTGTGAACAGATCACATTTGTGCCGGACTTAGGATTATTCTGATTCGGTTTTAACGTTCTATTTGAATTATTCAGGACGGAGGTTTTATCTCTAACTCATTGAACCGCAAATTACAATCACCCAATTTCATCCAGCCTGGATTTGGACGGATATGCCAACCTTACGTGTAGGTTGGCATTTTCACTATGTAGGTAACAGAAAGTTTTGTTTGAAAATTCTGACCAACCTGGGAGTCGAACTCATTACCTCGGGACCACGACCAGCGATCAGTTCTCAAAACCTAGCCGGAACATTTCAAACCCATAATAATACGTCTTGGGCTTAATACTGGAAACATTTGACTCTTAAGTCCTAATCAGCGTTCTAAATAAATAAGGTGATTTTTTTAAATAAGATATGCAACATTACAAATAATAAAGGAATTAAATGTAACAATACTAGCATAAATATACATAATTATAGGTTTCATTAATCGATACAATAGGATAATAATTTTCATAAAACTAATTCTTATAACTAGGTACCTACATAAAGATAAATATTTTATGTATGGATTGATAAATTCTGTGATATTCTGTTTTTCGGGAACAAGAAATTCTAACAAACCTGGTAGTCGAACTCATGACCTCGGTACCACGAGTTGTTGTCACAACTGTTCCTCAAATGACAAAAGGGTCATACGCGTACGTCGGCAGGTGTTAACACGCTCTTTGAGAGCGTTGCTTTGAGCTAAATTATTTTTTACGGAGTGATTAACATGATATTCGCTACTCAAATAATGCCAAGGCCCAGTCGGACAACTTACGCATTAATTGAGAACCGCTGTCCAGAAGAAAGCCTGGCTAATAGAATGGTCTGAAGACCTTACTGACACCCTGACGTACTCGACCCCAGAGAATCGAATTCGCTATTTTCTATATGAAACACTTGTCCTTAAAAAATCGAATGTTGAGAAGTTTGGTTTACGCTTGAAGTTTTTCGTCTTTATAAGGGATACAGAAAATATTTTTCGTCAAATGTTGAGAAGTTTGATTTACACACGTTTTATAGAGAAACTGTAATTAATTTGTGTAATATTTTTTTGTTAATTCATTGCGAAAATTACAATTTTATTCGATTTGTAGAAAACTTTCCAGTTTGAAAACAAAAACATTATTTCTACAGGATGTCAACTTCAGAGAGGACAGAACAACACAGAAATCAATCCTACTTACTTTAACATCCGATAGAGCGCGCTAAGCATTTCCACACAAAGATCCTTTGCTGGTTTATAACAATATTTTGAGGGTAGCACTGCATTACTATTTAAAAGGCTCGATCACGTTTTAAATCCTTTAAATTAGGTATTTCTTTTTTAATTTTTTCTTATTTCAAGTTATTACTTAGTTTTTCTCAAGAGGTATGACGGACATCTTACAGAGTAGAATTTTATTAACAGACGGGCTATGTTTTAATACCAGCTGGGTTTCGAGTCACCGTGCGTGTAAATCTAGTGACCTACACCACTCAGCCAGGGTGACTACTGCCCTAATTGATTTATAAATAATATGACTTTATTTAATCAAATTGAATAGGACAAAAAAATTACAAACAAACATACAATTATTAATTATATGATTTTATGTGAATTCGTTTAACCACAACAAACATTTTATCGCCAGAGGAGATGACACGTTCAATAGGTATACAATTTCATATCCGATCACTGATGTCAAGCAACGTTTATCGTGGTGAGGATATGGATTAGTGAGCGATCTAGCTTCGTATCCACATATAGTCAATCCACGTCCCGCCGACTATTCCCAGCCCCCCCTCGGGCTGGGTGAGGTTAATTTGAGTAGGTATCTAGCGCATGGTGTTTACACCCCCTTGATTTATGGCTGAGATATTTGTGGTCAGTAATTTTTAATTCAAAATTGATCGTTTATTTGTACTCTTTTTTTTCTATGGGACGTTTTTCACACCACGGCCAAGGTTTTTGATTCTATGAAACCAAAATTTCACAACGACCCTGTAAAAATGAGGTGTAAAAACCAAGCTGGTATTGACTAGAATTTTATTATTTATGTGTTGTTTCGCAGAACTACGTTTCGGGGAAAAGTTATGAGCATCAAAATACGTCGAGATTTTACCGAGGGCCAAGATCGTTTATTGGTAATGGATTTATTAACTTTTGATTTATGAGAGGTAGGGGTGAATTTTTATTCACAGGGTGTTTAGAAAGACTTTTCGGAAGAAAAATCGTTTCCTACTAAAGGTAGCGTTTAGAGGCGTTAGAGCCTTCATTTGAATTACATTGACTGGATCATGGTACACCCTGGGGTATATTGGCGGCTGCGCCACTGGTGTTTATTTATTTATTTTCTTTATAAAGAAACATTCATACAAAGGTATACTTCTCCTAAGCTTTGAAGGGCTTCTAAGAGAAGTGGGCTAGATTGAATGACACATAGTGTTTAAGTGACCACTCAATCAAGCATTACAATATTATACTAAAAGGTACATTTTTATTGAAATAATGAATTATTAAATATGTACTAAAGATTGTGCAAATAATGATTATATACAAAGAAATTAATAAATGGAAACAATTAAAAGAAAAATAGATAATAGGCAATAATCCCGCCCATCTCTTCCACCCAACCCTTTCCAAAGATTCAGTTCGAGGACATGGAAAGAGCCCAGAACACTGATTGAATACTCGTGTCAATCCTTCCACCACCAAGAACATAACAGTTTAGACCTGGCAAGAAAAGTAATTGCCATTGATTTGTCATCGTTATTTTTTATTCTGTATGGCTACTAAATTCATAAAGAATTTAACAATAAAAATAAAAATCATACCTAATAGGTAATTACTAATTATTATTATTATACACTTTATTAGATATGAATGGACATACCTAATGTACAATGTAAATAATTATTTTTAACAATGAAAAAAATGGAAACAATTTATACAATAAAATGAAAAAGAATAGAAAAATATTTTAATTGGAAAAATAGAATCTTTTCAAAACTTACTGGACACCCTATCATTGGCTATTTTCGTTTTTTTTTTTTTTTTCTCTTTCATAAAAACAATAAAAAATGGCCTGTACCCTACAGCCTAGCATGGATTCGTACGAAAAATAATAGAAAACTAAAATGAGGTTATATATCAGCATCCTCTGACGTCACAGGAGCCTGAATTTTAGACCTTGGTATTTTTCTTTCACACATACAATGTTACAATCGGAAGAGAATGCCGTTGGCATTAGCACCGCCTTTGATCAAGTTTTGTTTTATTAATCTCAATTTCTATGTATGTATAAGTATAGGTATGTTCTATGTAAATAAAACTTGATCCAATATGTTTTATAATGTTGTAGAGAGAGAAACAAATTTTTAACATGGGTATTTAAAATGTTACAATAGCGGCTGTCTACCTTTGGTAGATTGCTAATACACAGCAAATTACAACAATCAAGAAGATATAAACTTTCTCAATGTTGGGGGGTTTTTTCTATTATTTCTTTCATTTAACCTACACTACATTGTACATCAGTATTTCGCTGGCTGAAAGTACATGAAATACATGAGAACTATGTTTTCTGTTACCTTACACTCTACCACGTTGTCTCTTTTTTTTTAATTTGGATTTAAAGTCGGTTTCAACTGCATGGACATATCACGACGGGGATGTTACCCTCCATTTGCAGGGAAATCACAAATCTACTACCCACATTATCCTCACCCAGTATGGGTCGGGCCTGATTGCAAGCATCACGAAGTCTTCACCTCGCTGGACGTTGCTTAACTTCGGTGATCCTACGAGAACCAGTGGGTTCAACGCGCCATCGACGCTGGCTTCCGTTTTTTTGTATGGGGCATTCTTTGATCAGTATAAATATAAACAGAGAAGAGAGACGTTGTATTTGATGTACAATACAACATTTGGTGTAGGTGCGGTCGAGTGGTTGAGGCGCTAGTCTGGTAATCCAGGTAGCGTAGAGATCCGTTGGTTCGAATCCCACCCATTGCATGAATCATCCCTCATTTATTGACACTATGACAACATAATAATGGCACCAACACACCTACAGTAGAAAGTTAGATAATTGTTTAAGTGGAATTGAAAATTTCCTGAGGTTTGCCTC
>CM044956.1:7465910-7586661 GCA_024516035.1 Bactericera cockerelli | reverse complement strand
ATAATATTATAAATTTCTAAATTCTTCCCTGTCCCCTCTCTTTTCTATTTTTCATTTTTCCCTTTTTTCTCTCCCCCTTTTTACCCTCATTTTTCCTCTTTTTTTTCTCCCCTCTTTTCTTTTTTTTCCCCCCTCCCCTATCTTTTTTTTTTTTTTTTTTCCCTTTTAAATGTCATTTCTTTCCTCTCTCCCTCCTCTTTCTTTGCGATTCTTCCCCCTTTAATGGTTTTTTTTTCTTTGCAAATTTTTTTTCCCTCTCTTTTAAAATTTTTCTACTTCTTTTTTTTTTTCCCGCTTTTTTTTTTTCTTTTTTTTATTTTCTTTTACCCCTTCTTTTTTTCCTTTTTTTTTTTTCTCTCTCTTTCCCCTTTTTTAACCCTCTTTTTTTTTGTCTCCAATAATTTATCTGTCTCTCTTTTTTCTCCTGTTTGTTTTCCCAAAGTTTTTTAAAAACCCCCCCCCCCCCCCCCCCTTTTTTTTTTTTTTCTCTCTTTTTCTATCAAACCTACCCCTCTCTCCCCCCCTCTCTCTTTTTCCTTTTCTCCCCCCCTCCCCTGCCCCCCTCTCCCTCTCTCCCCCTCCCCCCTCCCTCCTCCCCCTTCCTCCCCCCCTCTCTCCCCCCTTCCCCCCCTCTCTCCCCCCTCCCTCTTTTTTTTTAACAATCTTCCCAGACTTTCCCAGAGATATTCAAAAATCCTGTAAACGGGTCGCTCAAAAAGGCGTATTTTTCCGGGAACATATGGGATTAAACCAGATCATGCCGTAAGGGTCAGCCCGGGCGGATGATTGTGGGGGAAAAACCCAAAATATTTTGGGACTCAATGTTGACTTTTTGGGAAATTGCAACTTTGGGGGGAAATTTTAGACAAATTGATTGACAATTTTGGTTTTTGAAAGTTTGGGGGTTTTTAAAACGAGAAAATTCTCAATTCCCCCGTGAAAAAAAAATTTAAATCGAAAACAATTTTTTTTTTTTTCAAAAAAAAAAAACCTTTTTTTAAAAAAAATAAAAATTTCTATTTTCTAATATTTGAAATTTCTCGGAAGTAATAAAAGATATCGGAAGTGGGGTTTTGTTTTTTTCCTTTTTCCGGGAATTTTGGGCTGGTCTGGTTAAACCAGGTGGCGTTCGGGTTTAATTCTTCTGAATGCATGAATATTTCTCATTAATTTATTTGAGAATTAGGGGGTATAGCTTTCGGGTAGCTCTCGACCCCTTTTCTTCTACTACTACCCTCCATGCCTTTTCTCCCCGTCTTCTCTCTCCCTCCCTCTCAACCTCTTCTTTATACTTCCACTCCCTCCTTTTCTCTCTCCCCCTACTTCCCCTCCATCCTCTACTCTTCCTCCTTCCTCCTCCATACAGAATATCATATATACCGGACTTTCCTGCCTGAACTTTCCACAGGCGCCAATGCCACTTCCGACGCCTGGGTCCAATCTCCACCTCCTCCTCTTCTCCTTACAATCTCGCCTCCAGCCCCCCCCCCCCCCCTTCACTATACACCCCCACCCCCTGCAAGGGTTCGACTCCGGTAATCACCCTTCTTTGTTTTTTGTACGGCTTTGTTGAGTGGAAGTGATATGGTAGAGTGGGTGGGTGTGTATATATGTGTGTGTAGAGAGTATGAGAGAAGGAAGAGAGAGAATGGAAGAGAGGAGAGAGAAAGAGGAAAAAGAGAGTATGAGAGAAGGAAGAGTAAGAAGGGAAGAGAGAGTGAAAGAAAGAGAGAAGAGAAGAGAGAGAGAGAAGGGAAAGGAGAGAGAAAGAAAGATAGAAGGGAAGAGAGAGCGAGAAGGGAAGAGAGAGATAGAAGGAAAGAAAGAGAGAGAGAGAATGTATGAGAGAAGGCAAGAGAAAGAGAGAGTATGAGAGAAGGAAGAGAGAGAAGGAAAGAAAGAGAGAGAGATAGAGAGAGAAGGGAAGAGGGAGAAGGAAAGAGAGAGAGAAAGAGAGAGAAAAGAAGGACGTCTCATTATCTCCCTACATGGGGCATTTTCAGTATATTTTGTTTTAGAAGATTAAATTCCTTAAGTAAGTCTCTTCTCGTATTTCTTAGAAAACCAAGATATCATTTTCAACTTGTTCGAGATATTTTAGAGGCAATAATTTTCAATTTGACGATTTTTCATGGAGCCTGGAAAATTCCAGTGAATTGATTTTTGGAGCATTTACTATCCCACTTCATTCAGAAATGCAATTGCTGTCTGTCATATTTTTGGTGATGAGATCAGCTCTGAAAAGTTATTGACCAAGTTTTTCCAAGAGATTGATACAAGCAAGGTTGCCAGAGAAAAATATTTTCGTGCAACCGTCATGGAAATATGTAACCCGTGACCTCTGGTAATCCAGAAGTCACGGGTTCGAAGTTATCCTCCCATTTGGGATTTTGACCATATAATATTACTTCTGGAATCTGGAATAATGGTAGTTACTTCTTAGTCCTAAACGAGCAGTTATATTACTTACAAGATTTCGTTAGTTGTATTACTTCCGATAATATTATGTTATATTAGAACTCAGTTCTCTAGCAGCCAGCGTCGATAGCGCGTTGAACGCACCGGTTCTCGTAGGATCACCGAAGTTAAGCAACACCTCGCTGGACAGGTGAAGACTTCGTGATGATGGCATTCCGGCCCAAACCAGGCTGGGTGAGGTTAATGTGGGTACCAGGTTTGAGAGTTTCCCGCGATTGGAGTGTAACACCCCCGTCGTTATATGACCATGCAGTTGAAAGCAACGTTTTGCCCAAATTAAAGGTCTCTAGCACTTACCGTGAAGGCGCCAACTTATTACACAGACAGACAGACAGAAACTGATGTTTTTTAATAAGATACATGAATTATTGTGGTTAATTATAACTATAAGTTGTTTCTACTTATACTATAAAGGACCAACCTCAGTTGCTTGATCGATAAGTCGACGGACTTGTAACCAAGAGGTCAATGGTTCCATTCCCGGTTTCAGCGTAGATTTAGTAAAACAAGTTGAAGTAGTTGTGATATATCACGAAAGTGATTCACATAAATATGATAACTACACTATAGATATAGAGGTATAGGTATATATTGTATAATTAATATGTATAAGCATGAGCCACTTATAGTTACATGGTGTAGAATCAAACTCTCGGGCTAAACGGAAATGAATTTTTAGATAAATACAAAGTTTATTATAATGCGTTTTGAAATGCATTTTGAATGTCCATTAAGTAAGATTTTGTTCTCGAGTTATGATAAATGATCATGGTCTCACATGAATACAATACACACTATGTTAAATTCCTTTCATAGTTCAAGTTCTTTAATGCCTCTGCAACATCTAGAGTTAAAAGTAAGGGTTTTCTAGTCTTTTGACAAACATTCAAATTCCGACTAAGCCATTAAATAAATTAATAAATTACCCTCTATTTGTATAAAACATATTAAGAGTAATAATAAAAATAATGATTATCCTGATTAAGGATGACATTAACAACTCAAGTAGGTACATATTAAATGAAAAACCAATAAAGAAGCATATTTTTTGAAACTTGAAAATGATTTTATGGCTGAAAGCATAAACTTACTATCCATTAATCATGCTAGAGTGGGTTGTCCATTATTTATAGGAACCTGGGGCCTCTTACATAAAGCACTTTACAATTCACGAGAATACAGTTCAAGATTCAAATTCTCTTCCATAAAGAAATTTTACGAATTGATTTTAAAGTCATTTGTCAAGTGAACGGGCACACATTTTCTTCCATTTTTACTAGTGGATATTATTTATTTGAATGAATTAGAGAAAACTAAAAGACACAAGAAAATAAATTAAATTTATAAATATTTTTTTTTTTTTTTTTTTTTTTTACACTTCAGGAATGGACGTTTGAGTGGTGAACGCCACAGGTAGTTCAAAGGGAAATCGTAAAGTGACTTGTAAAGCTTTATGAAACAGAAATACTTTACACTTTAGCTATTTCGTAACTCATCAAGTATGAAGTGTAAAGTATTTTTTATGAAACGAGCCCCTGCTCTAAGGTCTAGGTGAAGGTATGGTTGCACCTGGCCCCACCGGAGACCATGCCTTGGTAGTCTAAGTGGTTAAGGCGCTACTTTTTTTTCATTTTTATTGTATATATTATTGTTTCCATTTTTTTTCATTGTTAAAATAATTATTTGTACTGTACAATTGTACATATGTCCATTTATATGTAATCTCTATGATTCTATATTCTATTATATTAAAGTGGTGTTTTTCAACTTTATAGTTATATAAACCACTATTTTTATCTAATAAAGTGTATAATAATAATAGTCTGGTAACCCATAGATGGACTCGTCTTAGAAAACGCTCTCAATCTCAAAATAGCCAAATATTCTTTTCAACCGTCAAATTTCGTTTATACAAAGAATTACCGGAACAATTGGACTTATTTAAAAGGTAGATTTAGGACATCAGGAGCTTGTTCCAGTAACACTTTTTTTTTAAAGTACCGCTTTAACTATTAAGTCATTAGCGTATTATTTGATACTAGCGGGCTGTCGCCCGCTTTGCGGGCCGAAGCATGGCCGTGAAAGCAAAAAATCCTTTTTCGCCAATGGCAGGTGTTGCAGTGGGAATTTCGAAAAATCTCGTCTTATTGCACATCTAGACTATAAGACAAAGCTACCTACCAAATTTCAGCTTCCTAGGACTTACGGTTTGGGCTGTAGAGCGATGATCAGTCAGTCAGTCAGTGATCAGTGACTTTGACATTTATATGTGGGTCATTTTCATTTATCTTGGGCATATCAAGTCCGCAACCTTTCTCCTTTAATAAATGTGAAAATAATAGGGATATATGACTAAAATCTATTTGATCACATAGGAAACAATTTTTTTTATAAATTACAATAATAAATTGTCTTTTAAACTAATGTGGAGACTCAAAATTGCCAGTTATGTAAGTAACGTTCATGATATTTTAGGTGTCCCTTAGTCTAAGATTTTACTGTGTCTGATAGAAAAAAATGCATTTCTCCCCATTATTTTCACCAAAATCCAATATAAATGAGAAAAATACAGTTTATTTAGGATGTGACCATTAGTTTTCATAAAAATAATAATGTTCACCTCATTCTACAGACGTGTAAAGTTGTGTCCCTACGAAGAAAAAAAATCTCCGTCATGAATGTTACCCCCAAAAAAATGTAAACCATTTTGAAAGACCCTTAGAATGAGAAGCTAGCAGCTGCCGCCATTTTGCTTCTTACAGATGACATTGTTTTTGTTTTGAAATTTCCTGTCAGTTGGATGTTGGATGAAGTACAGTGAGGGACAATGGTGGGTCTAATTTTTTTGACAAGAACGTTACGCGGTTTTTAAAATAAATTGTAATGATTCTTTAATATATAATGTATTTCTTTAATTCTTCTGCATGTCCTCTTTCCAATCAAATATTTTTTTTTGTAAAGTGAATATTATTTTATTGAGAAAAGACTGTTTTAGTGGCGTGTTACTCATGAACGTTACCGTCATGAACGTTACCCGTGGTCATGAACGTTACCTGGTACGTTAAGTTTTTGGAATTTTGTGTGAAGAGGTAGCTGCTAGAAATATTCTAAATGAGAGCTTTTGCTCAAAGGTATTTGTCTTAGTCTTCTGAGCCTAAAAAATTGTTAAATTTTTTTTAGGAAAAAGGTAACGTTCATGACTTGAAAAAATCCAATTGCCCAAGATAAATGAAAATGACCCATGTATATTAAGATTCAGTAACTCTTTCTACTCTCCATAATTCCGAATCTCCCTTTCAACGCACTCTGATTAGTTCATTTGAACGCAATAACCAATCAGAGTGCGTTGTGTGACAGTTGAAGGGGAGATTCGGAGATTTGAGAGTGTTTCTGGAACGGGCTACAGGTGCTATCAAATGATTTGAAATGGTAGTGGGGCATTTTGTTTTACAAAAGTTATGGTGAAATACATAACCAGTTTCGCCACAGGTCACTTGAATGGCTGGACGTTTTTGAAGAAATTATACGATGTAATCTGTGAGAATACTGACTGAATATTATTATTATTAAATGCTTTATTTTTATTAGATAAAAAGACATATATATGTACAATACAAATAAATATTATAAAAAATAAATAGAACAATGGAAACAATATAAACAATAAAATGGAAAGAAATAGATAAATACATATGTCCTAACTAAAGGGCGAGGTTATTGCCTATGGCAATCTCTTCCACCCAACCCTGTAGCCTGTAGTGAGGATTGAGTAGTGAGTATGTTCTTGTATGGCAAGTTAAGAATATAGGCCTGTTGGCTTGATTTCCTTTCAAATATAATAACTTTAAACTTTTTTTTTGTAATTAAATTCATAACGGATGCTCCTTCATAGCAATCTAAACTTGATGATAATAAATCGAAAACAATTAATCACGAGGAGAGTAAACTGTTCCAATCAGCAGCCATACCTTCTTTTCGAATTAAAACAGATGCCTAAGCACGGGTCTTCTGGTATCGATTTATGATAGACCTAGGTCCCAATGTATATCAAGGTGAACAAATTATTTGGCAACTAACTGTTTAGGTGTGCGCGATCACGCCCTCTTTGGTAGTGAAGAACTCTGCGGAAAAAGAATCGTGGACCGTTATACAGTCAAATCTGGATATAAGAGAACTGTATTTAATAAAAGTAATATAATTCGAAAAGTAAAGCACTCTTTGCTGCGCTACCAAAAGAAATCATATACAACATGCGCTTCACCACATATAAAATCATACATACATTAAGAAGTAACATTTAGTTTACAAATGTTTACAAGGAAATCACTCTTACATAGTGAAACATAGTCTGGCTGGGGGACGTTAAACAGGGAGAAGACCAGTGTCCCGCTAGAGGACTATAAACAGAGAACATACTAGCCAACCCTCAGAAGCCAGGCTAGCTTGCAGTTTCCTAAGGGTTTAATGGCTTAGAAAAGTCCAAGTCCTCATGATGGTTGATCGCCCATAGAAATATGTGGTTCAGGACGAGCCAACTTTGAAATAAAGTTGGCTGAAGACCATCAATCACCCCTCCAGCTGTAGCCAAGCTGGCTACAACAACAACAACATGGTGAAAGTTCTTGAATATCGTGTAAATTGCCCCATGGATGGTGACAAAAACATAAAGATAACCTTTGATAGTAATGCGAAAACGGTTCCGGGGTGCACTTCTTAAAAAAAAAAAAAACTTTGATAGTTTGATAAGAATGATAAGCCAGCGTCGCGTCCATGGCACATTGATTACACCAGTTCTCTTTCTGTCACTGTAGTTAGGCATCATTCAACGAGGTTGGGACTTGGATGGGTGACCAACTGACCATTCAAATTCGAACCCTCTTAATGCAGACTATTTCGGGGCCATTCGGGCTGGATGGGGTTAATTTGAGTATCTAGTTTGTGAGTTTCCACCGAATGGAAGATAAAACCCCTCATGATATGACTATGCTGTTGAAAGCGACGATAAAAACCAAATTAAAAATAAACATGTAAAAGAAAAAAAATCTGTCTGGGGACTATAAACAGGGAGTAGACCAGCATTGGCTTGGTTCTAGGGGCCCTTGTTAATTATTAGCCTCCTTGAAAAGACAGTGGTAGAAGTGCTGAGTCATTCCTCCACTGTCTGGCAACCATTTTTTTTTTTTTTTTTTTGCAGCGGACCAGTCTGGCTACCATCGTTCACGATGACGCCACCCTATGATGATGAAAAGAGAAAATTAACCACATCATACCAGAAACCTACAGAATTACCTCCAATAATGAACATTCTTCAAACGAACTCTTCGGAACAGCTTTTAGTAGATACCATAAAATCAATATCGCCATTGTACTACATAGGTAGGTGTATTTAGTAAGTACCATAAATTCATAACTATAAAATACCTAACCTCAATTCCCCATGCAAGATCTTTCTATCATAAAACAATATCCTCATATACATTATAATTATGATTATACAATAATTTTTAAGTACATAAATACTAGATATGCATAGTTTCAATATCCTCATGCAAGCTTTTTAACCATAAAACAATATCTTCAAATATTATAATCTTTCAGTACCATAGATACTTTCAATATCTTCTTGCAAGCTTTTGGTACCATAAACACACGCTATGAAAATAACCTCAAGGATATTACGAGCAATAAATCACCGCAAAGCGCGGATGTGGTCCGGGTCAACCCACCTTGCATGGAACAATATCTCCCCTGGGATATGTTGGTTTTGAACTTTTCAAAATTAAGTACTATAAAAGTACTTATAAATGTAAAGTTTCAAAATGAAGTTTATCCCTGAAAAATACAGTGTGTCTTTATATGTAAAAAAAAAACAATAAAAAATCAGAACTAATTCTAGTGCATAAAAATCCAGGCTGGGTGCTTGTAACTAGATGTTTAATCAGTTGGAGAAAAAACCTTCGTCCTTAATCATTCAAATTAGAACGTTAAAACCTAAGCAGAATAATCCTAAGTCTGCACAAATGTGATCTGTTCACAATTTAGACTGAGATTTCTGGAACACTGAAAGTGATAAAGTTATCATATTTTGTGTTAATCACTTTCGTCATATCACATCTACTGAAACTCACTTTACTAAAACTGCACTGAAATCGGGACTTGAACCACCGACCCAGAGGTTACAAGTCCGCCGCCTTATCAATCAAGATCACTTTGGCCTAATCTGAGAAAGACGTAGCATGTAAAGCTCCTTTAGTGGATATTATAAACCTTAATTAAAATGCCTTCATAAGGAGATATTGAGGAAAAACTATGTACATATGCTTACATGAATTAGTTTTTAAGTTTATTGTATCAGATTCTCAATGTAAATAAATAAACCTTTACAAAAGAACTTTGGGTACTTTTAAATAAATAAATAAGAAAAACATGGACACCCTGTATACTAATACTTACGGAACTTAAGGAGATGAATAATTGTTATTACCTTGAAGATCTTTACCTACTTACGAGTATATGGGCAAAGTGGTTTTACCAAGTATCCTAAAGGTACCACATGGTATCAAGCACCTGTCTGGCACCATTGTGTGGGTGAGGTACTTTTGGGTGATCCTGCTATCGCACCTGCTAAGCAAATGCTCATGTGGATCTTGATTGTTTTGTATCCAGCAGGTGTGGGGCCGGTCCATTATTTGCAAAGTTGATAATCGCATTTATGAATCTGACTAACTTTTTACCTGCTTGCTTAGGGTGAAAATAATACATAGTACTTGTAGATAATACAGTATATTATAGTATGTATTCCCCACTTTCAGAACAAGATTTTTTATCTTTTGAAGGTGGGTAATAGTGGGTATACCCTCATTATTTGGTTCGAATATCACCCAGTGCATCAATTTTTCCTCATTTATTTGAGTTTGTGACCACATAATAATATGACTCTGAGGGTTAGATGGTAGAAAATACTTTGAGCATTAACCTCGCCTGGTGGTTACCTTCCACTAAAAAGTGTTATAATTATTATGTTGTATATTATATTATTATAAATTATGTTCACACTGTACAAGTGTACATACCTATACTTACTCATATACCTACTTAACTGTCAGACGAATACTCATTTTTTTAATAAAAATTCACAACAAAAAACACATAGACGTAAAGTAAAAATTTTTACATGTTTTCAAGTCACCCATTCATTTTATATCCTAGCTCGACGTCACTTAACATTAGCGACATGTAAATCTAAATTATCCTTTACACTTATCAACAATATAAATAAAATAGATATCAACAATATAAATAAAATAAAATAGAATAGAATACATTGTTCATACTGCATACTGCCGAGGTAAGACTGAAAAGTCCCTTTACTCCAGCAGTCGAACAGGTCTTATATATTTTATGGGATAGATAGAATCCATCTTATTAGTAACTAGTGGGCTGCACGCGCTTCGCCAAGCCATTACACTTCTGCTGAGGTAATGCTCACCTCTCCCATACATCATCTCCAGCTAATAATTACCAACATTTATAATTGCCCAGCTCATGAAGTGCTGTTTCCGATGGGAGGTATTTGCTTTTCATTGTGTTGGTTTTCAACATCACGATTGGGCGTCGCTTCCTGCTGGTGTGGGCGGTGGGAGAGCACATGAGCCGGCGGCGGAAAGAGTTGCACAATGCTTTCTCCCTTTTCGGATAGATTTTGCATGTCATGTTTTTTTTTTTTTGGGGCTAAGTTAGTCCATAAGTTAGATAGGGTGACAATGTTTTATACATTTTTCAATGTCTAATAAACAATAAATATACTATACTATACTATACTATTTTTGCACGATATAATATTATACCGACGTAACCGACCTCAGTAGCTTGATCGTAACAGGATTTTTTCTGTTCTGTTCTTGGGTGTTCGGGGTCCACTCATACCTCGTGAGGAAAAATGAGTAGCTGTTTTAATGTGAGCAGCGACCAGTGGCGGAATTATAGGCAAAAAAAGATATTAGGATATTAAAAGATATGGAAAAGTCCTATAATTCTGCGCTACCCACTAAAAACTGTGATATAATAACACAAAGAAACACATTTATTATGTAGCGAGTTTGAGTAATTGTGATTTCACATAGTGATTTGGTGATTCACACAGTTATGATAACTTTATCACTTTCAGGGCGAAATTAAGGGCGGAATTAATAGACAACATCAATAACTTAAGTCGTTGGTAAGTGTCGGTTTTCCCTATCTTACACAATACGCAATCCGTGACTTAGCGCCACAGAGGTATTACAAAAACGTCTATTAATTCCGCCCTAAGAGACAAATTTTATAACTCAAGTCATTGCTAAGCGTTGGTTTTCCCTATCTTACACAGTACGCAATCAGTGACTTAGCGCCACAGAGTTATTACAAAAACGTCTATTAATACCGCCCTTAGTGTTCCAGAAATCTCAGTCTAAATTGTGAACAGAACACATTTGTGCCGACTGAGGATTATTCTGATTAGGTTTTAACGTTCTAATTTGAATTATTCTCGGTAGCTCAGTGGTAAAGGCGGGACTCTGTGAATCCAGAGATTCCAGAGGTCGTGGGTTCGAAACCCAGCCGGGACATGACAAGTTATCCTCCCATTTAGGATTTTTACCACATAATAATATGTTTTGGGCTTACTGCTGGACTAATCGGACTTTAGTAGTCTCAATCGGGCATTATAAATAAGGCGATATTATTATTAAATTATTATTATTCAGGACGGAGGTTTTATCTCCAACTCAATGAACCGCAAATTACAATCACCCAGCCTGATTTGGGACGGAAATGTCAACTTTACGTGTTCTACATTCACTATGTAGGTAACAGAAGGTTTCGTTTAAAAATTCTGACCAATCTGGGAGTCGAACTCATGACCTCAGGACCACGACCAGCGATCAGTTCTCAAACTATGACGAGTGAAGTTATCCTCCATTTGAAATTTTAACCACATAATAATACGTCTTGGGCTTAATGCTGGAATAATTAGACTCATAAGTCCTAATCAGCATTCTAAATAAATGAGGAGATATTCTGTTTTTTCGAGCAGAAGAAATTCTAACAAACCTGGTAGTCGAACTCATGACCTCGGTACCACGAGTTGTTGTCACAACTGTTCCTCAAATGACAAAAGGGTCATACGCGTACGTCGGCAGGTGTTAACACGCTCTTTGAGAGCGTTGCTTTGAGCTAAATTATTTTTTACGGAGTGATTAACATGATATTCGCTACTCAAATAATGCCAGGGCCCAGTCGGGCAACTTACGCCTTAATTGAGAACCGCTGTCCAGAAGAAAGCCTGGCTAATAGAATGGTCTGAAGACCTTACTGATACCCTGACGTACTCGACCCCAGAGAATCGAATTCGCTATTTGCTATATGAACTTCATTCCTTAAAAAATCAAATGTTGAGAAGTTTGGTTTACGCTTGAAGTTTTTCGTCTTTATAAGGGATACAGAAAATATTTTTCGTCAAATGTTGAGAAATTTGATTTACACACGTTTTATAGAGAAACTGTAATTAATTTGTGTAACATTTTTTTTTTGTTAAATCATTGAGAAAATAAAATTGTATTCGATTTGTAGAAAACCTTCCAGTTATAAAAAAAAAAGTAAAACATTAATTTCACAGGATGTCAACTTCACAGAGGACAGAATAACACAGAAATCAATCCTACTTACTTTAACATCCGATAGAGCGCGCTAAGCATTTCCACACATCTTTTGCTGGTTTATAACAATACATAATTATTTGGTAGTTGAGCAAGTAGTGCCTTTTCACAATTTTTGTGGGTAGCACAGCATTACTATTTAAAGGCTCCATCATGTTTAAAGGCTCCAAGGAAAGGCTCCAAGGAAATCCTTTAAATTAGGTATTTCCTTTTTACTTTTTTCTTATTTCAAGTTATAACTTGTTTTTTTCTCAAGAGGTATGACGGACATCTTACAGAGTAGAATTTTTTAACAGACGGGCTGGTATTGTAAAATGTGGTAAAAAATAAAATACCAGCCGGGTTTCGAGTCACCGTGCGTGTAAATCTAGTGACCTACACCACTCAGCCAGGGTGACTACTGCCCTAATTGATTAATAAATAAAATGACTTTATTTAATCAAATTGAATAGGACAAAAAAATCACAAACAAACATACAATATTATTAATTATACGATTATAAATATGTAATTCGTTGAACCACAACAAACACTTTATAGACAGCGGAGTGACACGTTCAATACACAATTTCTTATCCGATCACTACTGATGTCAAGCAACGTTTATCGTGGTGAGGATATGGATTTGTGGGCGATCTATGACTTCTACGAGTAGCTTCGTATCCATTCATTGTTAATCCACGTCCCGCCGACTATTCCCAGCCCCCCTCAGGCTGGGTGAGGTTAATTTGAGTAGATGTCTAGCGAATGGTGTTTACACCCTTTTGATTTATCAAATAAATTGATCGTTTATTTTAACTCTTTTTTTTCTATGGGACGTTTTTCACACCACGGCCAAGGTGTTTGATTCTATGAAACCAAAATTTCACAACGACCCTGTAAAAATAAGGTGTAAAAACCAAGCAGGTATTGACTAATATTTTATTATTTATGTGTTGTTTCACAGAACTACGTTTCGGGGAAAAGTTATGAGCATCAAAATACGTCGAGATTTTACCGAGGGCCAAGATCGTTTATTGGTAATGGATTTATTAACTTTTGATTTATGAAAGGTAGGGGTGAGTTTGTATTCACAGGGTGTTTAGAAAGACTTTTCGGAAGAAAAATCGTTTCCTACTAAATGTAGCTTTTAGAGGCGTTACAGCCTTCATTTGAATTAAATTGACTGGACCATGGTATAAAGAATTTAACAATTAAAATAAAAATCATACCTAATAGGTAATTAATGCAGGGACTTTTTGAATTGGAAAAATAGAATATTTTCAAAATTTACTGGACACCCTATCATTGGCTATTTTCGTTTATTTTTTTTCTTTCATAAAAACAATAAAAATGGCCTGTACCCTACAGCCTAGCACGGATTCGGACGAAAAATAATAGGAAACTAAATTGAGGTTATATATCAGCATCCTCTGACGTCACGGGAGCCTGAATTTTAGACCTTGGTAGTTCTTTTAGTCTAGTACCGCAGGCGCAAAAATAGCGAAATAAATGCAAGTTTTGGTGTAGTTTTGATTTTTTGTACCATAGTGTATTTTGAGCTGCTGAACACGAATCTGAGGTTTGCCAACAAAAATTTTACCGGCAAATTTTTTTACAGGCAAAAAACACGCACAAAATTGGACTATTTTTAGTTTTTCTAGAATATCTCCCAAGTGATTCATTTAACGCCAACCCTAATTCTATACAAAGTTGTTCACAACTAAATTCCCTACATTTTATGTTCTACAAAAAAAAATTGTGCGACCAACCTTTGAGCTTTGAAGGCGCCCTCAAAATGCAGGCAAAAAATCAAAAGTGGCCAAATTTGCGATTTTTTGAAATTTTACTTTAAAATAACGCTCCTGACAATATTTTTAGCAGTTAAAGACGTCATTGATGGCTTATAGGCTAATATTTGAGACTTTTTCAGCCTTTTAGAAGGACCTTTGCAGCCTTTTGGAGTGACATAGATATCACAGTCACCTGTGTTTATCTAGTACAGCAAAACAAAAAGTTTTGCTGTACTTTTGATTTTTGGTAATATAGTGTATTAGCTGCAAAGTATGAATCTGACGTTTGCCAACAAAAAAAAATGTCATTTTTTTTAACAGGCAAAAACGGCCTGAATGGAGCTTTTCTCAGTTTTTAACAATATCTCCGAAACTATGTCTTTCAAAGCAACGTTAGCTGAATACTAAGTTCAACATAACTGAATTTTCTACAGAGTATGTTCCCAATATTTTTTTGTGCAACCAACCTTTGAGCTTTGAGGGCGCCCTTAAAGCTCAGGCAAAAAATCAGAAAAGGCAAAATTTGGACTTTTTGAAGTTTTACCTCGACATAACCTTCTTGGCAGTCTGAATGATGTTGTTTAGTTTAGACTCTAAAGGTCTAAACTTTAGAAGCTAAATTTCGTGACCTTTGCACCTTTATGTAATACCTGGATCTGGATCAGGATCACTTGCATCAATCTAGGATCTTTCCTTGTTTTTAAACAAATAGTTTTCTTGTAGTCCTGAATATTTTGTTTGCAAAAATAAGTTGCCGGCCAACAAACTATTTCCTTCTATTCTTTCAAATGTCATCCTAAGTGAGTATTTCTAAATTTTGCCGATTCCAATCAGGCTGGGTGAGGTCGATGTGAGATTAGTTTGTGATGGCATTCCCTACTGTCCTATATTTCTACATTATGAGCAGTTGATTTTCAGTTTATATATTGGGCACCTGATTTTAAAGTTTTGATGTTTCTAATGGTCGAAGCCTTACTCATGGTCGTGGTGCTGGAAAAAGCGTTCTCACAAGATGGACAATGGGGATGACATCCATTCAGCATGTGTCAGAATAAATCAAACATTTCTGTGGTGTTTCACTTGTTTCTAGCTCTGATCAACACGTTGCTTTGAAGGATGCAGCAGTAAAAAGAGACAACAAAGATGGAATGAAGATGTTCGAATGGTTGCAACAACATCTTCCTTTTCCCAAAAATCCAAGTTTGTACTCACTCAGCACGGTTGTGGTGGCTGACGAACGCATAAACTGCCATAACCAAAGAACTAGGTGTCGAAAGTATCCAGAATATCATTGGTAGTGACTTCGGTAGCCTTAAATTTAAAAGAAATGATAGAGTTCAACCGCTTGCAGTCATACGTAATGCCATAAAAATTGACAATCAAATGGTCCCCGTCAATTCCACAACTTTATTCCAACGGATTTCAGTTGCAAAGCATTCCAACGAAGAACTCGAAAACTTTTTGAGCTACGATCTAGGACCGTATTCTTTGTCACTTTTTGACAAGGGATGCATGAGAAAAGGAACAAAGTCCATTCTATACAAAGATTTTAAGCCCTGACGAACAAGCACTTTACTGGTCAGGTCCAATATGTAATTGATGGGGGATTCCTGTTACACAGAGTTGTCTGTCCTACAAGTGCATTATTCTATTCAATCTGTGACAGATACATTCAGTATGTCATCTCCAAATATCCTGGGGCAGTAGTTATCCTGAAGATATTCAAAGCAGAACAAAGACAGCTGAGCGTATGAGGAGAACTAGGATTCTCTCATCTGCAGACATGCTTTTTGATGAGACTATGACACCAACAATGTCAAAAGATAATTTTCTAGCAAATCCAAGAAATAAGAGTCATTGACTTACTTGCTACCAAATTTTCAGAAGCAGCTTTGCAATATAAGCAGGCAGAAGAAGATGCAGACGTACTGATTGTTACGACCGCACTCAAATAAGACTGTTACTATAATAGGGGAAGATATAGACATATTAGTAATCTTGATTGGGCTCTATGAAGTTGACAATGTCTTCTATTTAAAACCTGGACAGCAGACCATTTGTCCAGCTTACATCTGCGATACATATGTTATACCAAGGCAGCCTTTAGAATGAACTCCAACATTGGTGCGTGACCACCGTGTGCACTCCCTCAGGGTGTACCCTGTACCATCAAGTGCAACAATGGTTGGGAGTAAGTAAAGCTCCTGAAGAATGGGGATGGAAGCAAAGTCAAACAGGTCTAGAACCTATTTTAAATCTCTCTCCCCCCGCTCCCCCCGAATTGCTGAAGCTCGTTTTCTGCAAATGTACGAGAAACTGCCAAAGAAACTGTGGCTGCAGGAAAGCAGGACTCTCCTGCTCCGCTCTATGCTTGCATTGCGAAGGGTCATGCAATAACATGCCATCAATGGAGGACTCATAAAGAGGACAAGTCCCTCACAAAGATGTGCTGCAAAGGTCAAAAAATTTAGCCTTTAACCCATTATTAATATCATTCACACTACCAAGAAGGTTATGTCGAGGTAAAACTTCAAAAAGTCCAAATTTTGCCTTTTCTGATTTTTTGCCTGAGCTTTAAGGGCGCCCTCAAAGCTCAAAGGTTGGTTGCACAAAAAAATATTGGGAACATAATATGTAGGAAATTCAGTTATGTTGAACTTAGTATTCAGCTAACGTTGCTTTGAAAGACATAGTTTCGGAGATATTGTTAAAAACTGAGAAAAGCTCCATTCAGGCCATTTTTGCTTGTTAAAAAAAATGACATTTTTTTTTTGTTGGCAAACGTCAGATTCATACTTTGCAGCTATAAATACACTATATTACCAAAAATCACAAGTACAGCAAAACTTTTTGTTTTGCTGTACTAGATAAACACAGGTGACTGTGATATCTATGTCACTCCAAAAGGCTGCAAAGGTCCTTCTAAAAGGCTGAAAAAGTCTCAAATATTAGCCTATAAGCCATCAATGACGTCTTTAACTGCCAAAAATATTGTTAGGAGCAGTATTTTAAAGTAAAATTTCAAAAAATCGCAAATTTGGCCACTTTTGATTTTTTGCCTGCATTTTGAGGGCGCCCTCAAAGCTCAAAAGTTGGTCGCACAATTTTTTTTGTAGAACATAAAATGTAGGAAATTTAGTTGTGAACAACTTTGTATAGAATTAGTGTTGGCTTTAAATGAATCACTTCGGAGTTATTCCAGAAAAACTAAAAATAGTCCAATTTTTTGCGTGTTTTTTGCCTGTAAAAAAATTTGCCGGTAAAATTTTTGTTGGCAAACCTCAGATTCGTGTTCAGCAGCTCAAAATACACTATGGTACAAAAAATCAAAACTACACCAAAACTTGCATTTTTAAAAGCCAGGATTACTAGACTATTTCACACATACAATGTTGTAGAGAGAGAGAAACAAATTGTTAACATATTTTAAATATTACAATACCGGCTGTCTTTGGTAGATTGCTAATACACAGCAAATTACATCAATCCAGAAGATATTACCTTTCTCAATGTTGGGGGTTTTTCTATTTATTTCATTTAATCTACACTACATTGTATATCAGTATTTCGCTGGCTGCAGAAAGTACATGAAATACATGAGAACTATGTTTTCCGTTATCTTACACTCTACCACGTTGTCTCTTTTTTAATTTGTGTTTAAAGTCGTTTTCAACTGCATGGTCATATCACGACGGGGATGTTACCCTTCATATTACGGGGATGGAAACTCACAAACCTGTTACCCACATTAACCTCACTCAGTATGGGTCGGGCCTGATTGCCAGCATCACGCTTCAACTCGCTGGACGTTGCTTAACTTAGGTGATCCTACGAGAACCGGTTCAACGCGCCATCGACGGCCTCGTCGGCCATCTTCTCACATCGGCCGATGTGTTTGATCATTATAAACAGAAAACTGAGACGTTGTAATTGATTGTACAATACAACTTTTGGTCTAGGTGCGGTCGAGTGGTTAAGGCGCTAGTCCTGTAATCCAGGTAGCGTAGAGATCCGTTGGTTCGAATCCCACCCATTACATGAATCAATCATCCCTCATTTTTTGACACTATGACAACATAATAATGGCACCAACAGACAAAGTTGAAAATTAGATATCTACTGTTTAAGTGGGATTGAAAATTTCCTGAAGTTTGCCTCTGTACCTGACCCTTATAAATTAAAGCTATCTTTGCAAATGCAAGGATACATCAAAGATCGAACACCATAACTCTGCTGGTATATGTGTTATGGATTTCAACTTATTGCACACACATATCATCAATCTCTTTTTACCTTAATGGAATGAATGGGAAACGAACCAGTTCTTTTGAAATACTGCCTAAGCGGTGGCGCCAAATACAGGCCCAAAACGATGTGCGGCAATGCTTCATTGTGTAGAGTAGGATAAGGAAAAATAAATATAGGGCCATGCCTCGGGCCGTAACTTGGGTGGAGCCTGCAGCTAAGTAAAGTACCTGGCTAAATGCAATAAAAAGGTTGGTCATCAGCGATTCCAATTATCAAAAAAAGTTATCATATTTGTGTAAATCACTTTCGTGATATCAAAACTACTTAAACTGGCTTTACTAAATCTACGCTGAATCCGGGACTCGAACCACTGACCTCCAAGTTACAAGTCCACCGCCTTATCAATCAAGTCTCAGTTATCAAACGTTTGACTGTATATCATAATATCAAATCCTAAACTCGCCGGGGGTTGCTTAACTTAAGGATTCTCACGAGAACCAGGGTATTCGATTGGCCAAGCCTACATTGTAATAAATTACACCTATTTCTACATTGTTTTCACAAAGAAAATGATTATTAATTCATGATTAATGAATGGTGAAGAAAATCTGCATGGTGTCCATTCATCAAAATGAGACAAACGTGTAACAAATGAATCCTATCTCTCATTACTAGACAAAGTATAATTCATTGACTCGATAGCTCTATTCATTTGCATTAGAAGAAGATCATTTCCAATTTTGATTCATCAGTAAGGAAATCCAACGTTTGTAAGCACTCTTAATTAATCAGTAGAAGAGTTTTATTATTAAACATGTTCAATCAAATTTTATTTACAAATGACATAGAAAAGTCCTATAATTCTGCGCTACCCAGTAAAATTGTGATACAATAACACTAAGAAAAACATTTTTATTTGGCGTTTCTATCTAGAGACAAGTGGTTATAAATTTAAACATAAACCCACACTGCCCAAAAAGAAAACTTGGCGTATTAACGTAATTTGGTCTCCATAAAATACATTCCTGGAATTCAATGTCTACATTCTCTTTTACACTTTTTATTTTATTTTACAAATATTTAAAGGGTTTGAAATCTAATAAGTCTCAGTTTTCTTCAACAATTAAGTTAAGCTACATATAAAACTAAGCTACATATAAATTTACAGAACTTGGCAAAGAACAAGATACTTTGTTCTTTTCATTACTTCAGTGCCATATTGCTGTCTGTATCAGCATGTATGTATCTGTAATATTCTGTGAACCTTCAGCTTTATATCTGTGAAACCTAAACTATCTTATTCAGTGGGGTGGTCTGAACTTTTTACATTCCTCTGTGGGCGTGATACTTGATATCTTGATCCGTGTTCTACAAGTCTATAAAATAGCAGTCAGGCCCATGGTTTCTATCACTAAGAACCGCTAGTAGTCACTGTGGCAGAGCGAGTTAGCGCGCTAGGCATTGCACACATGGTGACCTGGGTTCGATTCCCAGCGGGGGAGGATTTTTTCTGCTCTGTACTTGGATGTTCGGGGTCCACTCATACCTCGTGAGGAAAAATGAGTAGTTGCTTTAATGTGAAGTAGCGACCAGTGGCAGAATCTTAGGCAAAAAAATAATACAAGATATTGTAAATTAAAGTGGTAAAGTCCTATGATTCTGCGCTACCCACTAAAATTGTGACATAATAACACAAAGAAAAAGCATTATAAGAACCGCTAGTGCGAAGTTGATGACAAATGGGACCATCTACAATAGGTCTCCTATGTGTACAAAATTTCGTCGAAATCCGTTTAGTATAGTTTCTGAGCTTTGCGCTTTTTTTTGGCATTAGTAGGCAAGACCATTTTAATACAGCCAATGTATGGAATTGCGCTTTACCAATATGGTGAAGCCAATTGCGCTTTACCAGGAATGATGTATTTCGACAGACGGATACAAAAGCAAAGTTGCTCAGGTTATAAAACTTAGCCTTAGCCAGTGTGCCGAAATACGACGGACAAGCGACAGAAGAAAATCTAAAGACCGCCACTGGTCAATTTAATCGAGAGAAGTTTTTTGAACCTTTTCCAAGCTGTTCCAACACCTTCATACAATACATCATACACGATAAACATATCACCCGATGTACACAAGGTTAGGTTTCCGCGGGGCGTTCAAGAAATAATTGATTTTTTGCACATTCCGAGACAAGTTGGGAATAATAAGAGAAATAATTCGAAAACAAATTTCGAACGAAAATATTGTCCGCGGGGAGATTCGAACTGAGACCGGAGGGAATTTCTGGCAGTTCTAAGAGAATGAGAAAGTGTGGGTGTTTGCTGAATGTGTTTCTTAAAGAATAAAATGTTACTTGTATCTTGTATTATTTTAATTAGTTATTCTTACTATTTCAATTATTGCATCATTGGATTCTTTTACAAAGAATCTAAGTGCACTATTAGTCAAGTGGTTAACGCGCTATTCTGGTAATAAAGGTAGCGTAGGGATCCGTTGGTCCGAATCCCACCCAGTGCATGAATTTTTCCTCATTAATTTGAGTTTGTGACACAATATGGACAATATTGTGTCAGATGTCGCTGCGCACAACAAATCACACTTTAGCTGATTTCGCTTTAGAGACAAATTGAACTCGATTTTAAAAAAAAAATTTTTCAAAATAATATATTTACAAAAAAAAGTTAAGTCAATAGTACTTGTCTCTTGTCTTAAATATGATTATTAGCCAACGTCGATGGCGTGTTGAATGCACCGGTTCTTGTCTCGAGCCGACAGTCTAAATAAATCACTACTATACTATACTGTACTATAAAAAATAAGATCACCGAAGTTATAAGCAACGTTCAGTGAGGTGAAGACTTCGTGATGTTGCCATTTCGGCCCATCCCAGGCTGAGTTAGGTTACTGTGGGTAGCAGGTTTGTGAGTTTCTCCTGCGAATGGGAGGGTAAACAAACCCCGTCGTGAATAGGTCAAATTATACATACATAAGTTCTTGTTCAAGGTCAAACATACATACATAAGTTCTGTCCAAGGTCAAATATATACCTTTTCTAGATAGGTCTATGATAAATATTTATATGATGTTCAAAGTTAAAAAAAAAAAAAAATGAATCCAGTTCAATATCAGCAGAGCATGAAGGAATGCAGCCATCATTAACAGATCGACTGTAATCAATTAGAGAGCAACCCATGATTAGCGCTCGTCCTGGCCCATTATTAGGTATAGGCAGGTACCTACTGCAACACCATAACCAGTAGTAGATAATACATGATCATTTGTTTTCCAGGCAATAAAATACTCCTGGCAGACTCCCCGAGCAAACAGCCAGTAGGTAATTTAACTGTAGCATAGTTTATAGATAGAATAGGCAAATTAAATATCCCACGTTTCGATATCCAATGGATTAATTGGGCCCATTGTGAGAATAATTGGATATCTGAAAGCTATTCTGATCATCGAATAGATGAGGCTCCTAATAAATTTTCAACACTTGAGGTAATGAAATTTTATTGCTTCAGAATTTCAATTTCATGAGCTCAAACTTTGAACAATCGAAGCGAAGATAGAATTTTTTTATAGTTAGTGGAGATGTCAAAACCACCAAAGTTGGTGGATACTCCTGAACTACCAAAATTTATATCTATGGCATAGTCTGGAACTACTTTTTTTTAGTTCATTTATTTATTTTATTTATAAAGAAACATTTATACAAATTCTCCTAAGCTTTGAAGGGCTTATAAGAGATATCAGGGCTTGATATCAGAACTTTGTTGAACTTATGATGAATTCGATTCATTCAATAGGGGGCTGAAATATAAGGTCAGTCGTATCCATACCTCACTCGGCCACGGTGACTTCTATAATTAATTATACATGGTTTTTCTTAACAGATTTATTTTTTTAATCTGAGAAAGCGATAATCAAACCTTCTCTAGATAAACAAGCAGAACTGGAAGATATATTTAGTCCCAGACCAGAGCAATACCTATGTCAATAGAGTCCAAACAACTATTCTACGAATCAGTTTAGGAAAGGTACTGTCGCTTTAAGTTCTTTCTATTCTTCTAAGTCACATTCACATTTCATACCAAGCTTCGTTTACACTCATGCATTATTCATTCAACTTCCAACGCCTAACATGGTGATCAAATGTCAAAACAAGGTATGACATTCAGTTTGTCAACTGTTTATGTCGTATCTTACGATCTTGAAAAATCTGAAGCTTTTGTTTATGATAATGAAATGAAATGAGTCTTTTTCGTTGCAAAAATATTGTGTGTTACGAATTTGTTAATAAAAAAACTACCTATTTTAAACTATCTATCAGATTGAAAGAAAAAAAATCTGTTAAAAAAAGAAAAGAAAGAATCTTGAGTCGATCGAATTTGTCGATTAGAAATCATTTTGTGAGTTCTTTTCATGGCATTAATATTTCTTCTTTGATCCCTACAAGGAAAATAAAAAATGTCGATAACGTAAGTCTTTACCTACTAGTCTCGCTAGGGGATCTTAAACAGATAAGGCAAGAAAAAATACTCTGTCAGACCAAAAGACAAGAACACACATCGTTGATACCTTTGCCAGGGTTAGTGATAGGAAGGGCGTCCAAATGTACATTGTGGAAGTAGGAGTTTCAGAACCAAACAACCTCAACCTTGAGGAAGAGGTTGGCTAATGGCAACCCCACGTATAGGTTTGAGAAAAAGGTCTTTGACTCTTTTATTTTCAACTATCTACCAACTTCTCTCGAATGATTTGATGATATAAACCAATATTCGCTTAAATTACTTAACTACTGAGCGCGCGATTAGCTCAGTGGAAGGTACCTGGTTCAATACCCCATGCCGACAAAAAATTGTATTCTTAATTTGGTTAAAATTGTTTGTAGGGGATATCTTCCGGTGCGCTCGTGTTGACCCAGCACCTAAATGGAAAGTACTGTGTCACTCGACCATCAGAGAGGAGGCATACTACGGAATGGGCAAGCTACAACACATACCATAAGCGTCTACAGTAGTTCCTGTTTCATGCTTCATGGCACTGAATTAAAAAAGGCTGTGAAATACTCATCTTTTAAAGAAAAAAATATTACTGTTTTTACTATTTACTATAGTATTTTTACTACTGTTTTTACCATTACTGTTTTTACTATTATTCTTTTACATATTTTCAACTGCTTAGCAAGCGGAAAATTCTAAGCGAGTTTTTCCGTGTCTAAAATCGCATGGATGTAAAGGTGCCCTGAAGTAATGCGAAAGCGGTTCCAGGGCACAACTACTTTTTTTTAAAGAGTTACATCAAAAAAGCAGTGCTGAAATTTCTGATTTCATGCACCCGAGTCCCGATGTCTTGTGAACGGATCCTGTGGTGTCAGGCCAGGACAGTGATTGAATGATGGATCACCTAGTGAGACTCTTCCAGGAGTGGAAACATGATCCTGGCTCTGCCCGGAGCAGTGGTTCTCATCTTGCCGGCGACGTGGTTTACAAGTGGATGGTTCCGGGTTTGTATGAAGAAGCCGAAAAAATTCATAGTTAATTTTTTTATTACAAAAATAAAATAATATGGACAAGAAAGTGCATAGCCAGCGTCGATGGCACGTTGAATGCACCGGTTCTCGTAAGATAAAATAAAAATAAAGTTTATTAGTTTTAAGTCGAGGTAATATTGTGGAGATATTTTCTACAGGATGGTCCACAAGTTGAGTTAAAGTTCAACTCACGCAACTTTAGTTTTACCTCGTTCAATGTAGGCAGGTAGAATTTACTTCTATTGGTACAATGTCCCCTTCAAACTCTCCAATATTCAAATAATGCTGGAAGTTTTCTGTTCTGTCAGTTTCTATGGTCCGAATGCTTTCAAAACCTCAAACACGTTGAATGCACCGTAAGATTCTCGTAATATCACCGACGTTCAGCAAGCGACGTTCAGCAATGTGAAGACTTCGTGACCCAAACCAGGCTGGGTGAGGTTAATGTAGATAGCAGGTTTGTAAGTTTCCAGCGAATGGAGGGTAACACCCCCATCGTGATATGACAGTGCAGTTATAAGCGACGCGTCGTTTTCAACTTTCAAACATTTGGGTTTAACGTCGCGACGTTAAACTGAAATTTAGAAAGAGAAAAACCCTCATAATAAACAGATTTTCACATGTATAATAGATTGTTTCAAACATCAAAACGTGGTGATACCACATCGTCTACGACACGAAAGAGCAAAAGTTTGAGAACCACCAGTTTCGATCAATACGCTGAGAACGCTAAACTTTGGACAAGAACATGGTTACTGTTCATCTCCACTACAGCCTGGGTAGATCCTCTATCAGAGAACATGTTCCGAGAACAAGGCTTTGATTTCATGCATATCATTGTCTTTACTATTCCAGACGTCAGAGGTAATTGGTCTGTCATTGTGCTGGGCTGGTGATTTGTTGTGTGTTTTAGTATGACTTTGGTGAGCGTGGATTTTAACGTTTTTAACGGGTTTCCATGAGCCTTAAGCACTCACACACTCACAATCTTATTAACTTTATCGACAGAACACTTTTTTGAGGATTTAAATTTGTAGTTTTGTAATAAATTAGGGTTAGATGGTAGAAAATGCTTTGAGCATTAACTTCGCCTGATGGTTACCTTCCACTAAACAGTTATTTTATTATGTAATTCGTAAACAGGATTCTTTCTGTTAATGCAAGCCCGTTTACTAAGATTATATATTATATTATACATTAGCAGAGTAGTTACAATGGCCAAGTGGGCAGCGCACAATTCTTGCACGCACGGTGACCTGGGTTCGATCCCCAGCAGGATAATAATTTTGTTGCTCTGCATTTAAATGTTCGGGGATTTTTTTTTTTTTTAGCTATTTGTATGAAAATGGTGATCAGTGGCGGCATTACAAGAAAGAATATAGATATTGGAAAATGATTAAATTTGGAGTTCGTAATGCTGAGTTACCCACTAAATTTACAACGTAATAACACAAAGAAACCACCATACGGACATAAATTAGCAGGGTTTAAGCTGTCTGAGGATTTTGAAGTCTTACGTGAAAATTTCCGAGTAGCAGATAATTTGGTAACTTATATGTTTCATCTATGTACTTATTTGGTAACTTACCTATATGTTTCAGCTATGTACTTATTTGGTAACTCATATGTTTCAGCTATGTACTTATTTGTACACTTGCCTAGAATGGATGTGAATGTAATCAATAGAAAAATCTAAGAAAAGTTGAACAATTATCATTACCATCAGTATCCAGCGTTTATTTATCTAAATTACATATTTTTATGTGTACATTATAATTTGAAATGATGTATAATTTATTTTTCCCCCTTTCCATATGATATTTATCGTTATATGGAATCCCTTCGATGCAGTATTGTAGTAAACAGACTTACAGAATTGTCAATAAACTCTTTCTAGACGTATGCATTATTCATTTACTCTTCTCTAACGATTTCAAAACATGTGGATATCTCATTCGATATAAAATTTACGAGCTTTCGACAGGCATTTGCAACTTGATGACCCCAAGGCTCCACTATCAGACCAGTGTCATAAACAAAATCGCCACGTCATCCGTCTGAGATTTTTCTCTTGTAAGTCATAAAATAAATAGTGGGAATGGATTGGACAAATGTCATGTCCAAAACAGTCTCGTTTATTGTTGGTATAAATTTTGTCCTGCTATGATTTTTGACGTCAGTCATTGGGAAAAATTGACATTACTTATGTGAATTCTTCAAACTTTTTTTACTGTTCGTTGCCTGGTTGTGCTTCTTAGCTTTTTTGTTGGAAGGGATAAGATTCCTTTTTTGTATTGTAAAATGAAATGACAAGTCAGACAAC
The DNA here is from genome assembly GCA_024516035.1 of Bactericera cockerelli. Taxonomy (NCBI): domain Eukaryota; kingdom Metazoa; phylum Arthropoda; class Insecta; order Hemiptera; family Triozidae; genus Bactericera; species Bactericera cockerelli. The sequence goes on along the minus strand of CM044956.1, from coordinate 7,560,612 downwards.
TGGTTCGAAATTGCAGATAGTCTTTTAATACAAGTTACGTAGTTAATCTTTTTTTTTTTTAATGTACATAAATTTATAAACATTGACTGTCATAGCACTGTAATAGCCAGTTTTCAACGCACCAAAGCAGTTTTCCTAGTATACCGGTAGCTCAGGTTATTAATTTTATACCGTGGCGCCCCAGAACAGAACTCACAGACTTTTTTTCACAGGGTTCTAGATACCAATAGGTAGCTGACTGTCATTTTAGTACCTAGATAGATGTACTCTTTCATTAAAATGTTGTATTAGAAATATAGTCACAAAAAGGTGTGTCTAATAGCTAATAGCTGAATATAGTTCACCAAAAACTACACCATTTTTCGAAGGGCCATGTCATATTATTCCTACACAGAATGTTTTGTTTGCAAGTAAATGGCGTTTTACTATAGAATATCGATCTCCTAACCTAAATAAATAAAATAAACACCAAACGAATACTCTTTCGGAGTCCAAGGTCAACCTGGTCCCCACAAATGTCGTGTTCCCTTCAGACCTCCATAAATCACTCGGATTACAATCTCTGAATGCTGGACAGTCGGTCATGTTTCAGCTCAGCCATGCCATAGACCATTCCATACCTTCCTAACCAATAAGTCTCCATTTTCCTAACTAATAAGTCTCCATTTTCCTAACCAATAAGTCTCCATCTTCCTAACCAATAAGTCTCCAACTTCCTAATCAATAAGTCTCCATCTTCCTAACCAATAAGTCTCCAACTTCCTAACCAATAAGTCTCCACCTTCCTAACCAATAAGTCTCCATTTTCCTAACCAATAAGTCTCCATTTTCCTAACCAATAAGTCTCCATCTTCCTAACCAATAAGTCTCCAACTTCCTAACCAATAAGTCTCCACCTTCCTAACCAATAAGTCTCCACCTTCCTAACCAATAAGTCTCCATTTTCCTAACCAATAAGTCTCCACCTTCCTAACCAATAAGTCTCCACCTTCCTAACCAATAAGTCTCCAACTTCCTAATGAGTTCCAGTTCTAATCATTCGTCCCAGCGATTGATCTCTTTATTTATTCCGAAAACATCTGTAATAATAATACAATTTAGTGGAAGGTAACCAACCACCAGGCGAGGTTAGTGCTCTACCACCTAGCCCTCAGAGTCTTATTATTATGTGTGAAGAACTTAAATAAATGAGGAAAAAGTCGTGCATTGGGTGGGATTCGAAACAACTGATTCCTACGCCTAGCCTTAGCCATTTGACTACCAATATCTATGTCTTAAATTACTTCTAATCCCTTTCAAGTAGGTATATCTAATCTCATATACCTTCCAATGAGCAAGACATGTCTCCAATTTGATCTCTTTTTTTCTAAACCTTCGAAACATAATTAGTCCTTTCCAAATGTGATATCTTCATCCATTCCCCTCACTATCAGCTCAACAGGTTGTCACTTCTGATCTCCTTCCACTTCTGATCTCCTTCCACTAATGGAAGTCAACGAGATCTTCATTAATACAATTTAGATTGGAAGGTGATTAGATGATTTATGACTGTCGAAGTTTAGTTCATTAATTAAATGGATTTCTTTTTTGACATTTGATTGCTTGCTTGATTCCTCGGAATTGATGGAACTGGAGAATTATTGACGAAGATTCGAAGAAACTTTGCTTTCAGTTTATTTTTTCAGAGAAATTTTTAATATTAGAAATCGAAAGTATTATGTTCGTTTTTGTAAAAGAAAATATTTTTTTGCTCAGATTTCATTTTTTTTTTTTTTTTTTTTCTTCATTTTTTTCATATTTATGGACTTTTTTATGTTGCACGTGGGGTGGAAATAATAAATCTTGAGTTGCTCCTGAGTATTCTGTAAATCATGAGTTTTGAATATTTGTAATTTAAATTTAAAAACTTTTTTACTTTTCTTATCCTATAATAACGAAAGAATTGTATTCGTCGAAAATTTGACCGAACCAGTTTTTTTAATTTGGTTTTAACGTCGCTTTCAACTGCATGGTCATATCACGACGGGGGTTTTACCCTCCATTCGTTGGAAACTCACAAACCAGCTACTCAAATTAACCCAGACTGAGTGGGGCCGGGAATAGCCAGCATCACAAGGTTTCGAATTTGAATGGTCGTCACCCATTCGAGTCCGAGCCTCGCTAGACGTCGCTTAACTTCAGTGGCTGAATGAGAACTGGTATATTCAATGTGCCATCGACGCTGGCTAGGTCTAATTTAATATTGATACATGTCAGCAATACTTACGTGTAATGAGTTTAAAAATACTATACAAGGATTTGCAAATTCTAAATTCAAATCTGAATTTCCGAGAAGAAAAAGTAAGAACAATGAAAATTCCTCGCCAAAGAATTTTCCCTCACTCTCTCCTCTATCTCCGAGAAAACTGCTTGGCAAACAATACCCGCCCGTCCAGCGTAAGCTCTCATAAGCTTTTATTTCTAGCTCAATGAATGGACTTCTGTTTATTCTAAGACCCAGTCTTTAATATTAAAACTCGTCCTAAAACTCTGAAAATACATCTCTTCGGAGAATCTGTTTTTATTCTCCTCGTGCAAACAAGACTGAAAAGTGAAAATCCTTGATAGTAATATGCGATGTTTTTATACCCGGATTCTGGAATTATAAAAGTATGGAGATATACAATTTACTTTTGACTTATAATTTATATCACACTAGCAAATATCCCTAGCCTACTACCAGTGCACTGGTAGTCAAGTGTTTAACGCGCTAGTCTGGTAATCCAGGTAGTGTAGGGATCAGATGGTTCGAATTCCTCATTCATTTGACTTTGTGACCCTCATAATAATTAAACTCTGAGGGTTAGGTGGTAGAAAATGCTTTGAGCATTAACCTCGTCTATTTCCACTAAAAAGTGTTATTATTATTATATGTCCTACATATTACAGGGGCTACTGAAACATTATTCCTGTCTATATATTCTTTCAATTCCTGATAACTTTAGTCGAGAAGTGATACTCACCGACCTCAGTAGCTTGGTCGACGAGGTGGCGGACTTGTAGCCTGGAGGTCGGTGGTTCAAGTCCCGGTTTCAGCATAGGTTTGGTAAAGCGCGTTTGAGTAGTTGTGATATCACGTGTGTGATTGACACAAATATTGACACTACATTAGTGTCGTCTAGTATTAACTGTTAAAAATGTTCGTTTCAAAAGCTTTAAAAAAACAGCCTCTAATGGCCACCCTTTTTTTTAACAAGATATGTGCTTTATTTCTAGATCATTTCATTACAATGTTTTGAATAACAGTAACATAATAAATATATAAGGTACTTAAAATTAATCAAATAAAATAATTACGAGTATGCACTTATAAGGCCTATTTTTCTTTTGGATTAAAAAAAAAATTCCAGGTTGGATATTTCCAAATATTTCCATTTTATTCCAAGGTCCACTTCACCACATTCGTAAAAGAAAAATGCGTTTCGGTACTTTTAAAGATAAACAATGGGCTTAACCTATAAAAGAACTGGAAGCAAGAATTTTCTCCTTCCATTTTGTTTAACTTTGGAAGAGGAAATTTTTCCTCTTCCCCGTTTGGTTAACTTTGGTTAGAAAGAAAAATACGGCTATACTATCACTCTAAGGTACCTGGAGAACCAGGCACTTTGTTTTTTTTTTATATTATTTCTTATCTTCAGTAAGTTCGATTACCTATACAGACTGTTGTATATATGAATATTATTAACACAGTCATATTTTTTTCTTTTTTTTTTAAATAATAGATTCTTCCAAGCTTTACATAACACAAAGGGCTGACAAACACAACGTGCGAAATATCCTCACTCTTTTTTTATCCGTTTTTTTCTACCTGTTCACACACCTCTTCCTTCTTCTCCTTCTCCTGCTCTTACTCCTCCTCCTCCTCCTCCTCCTCCTCCTCCTCCTTCTTCTCCTCCTTCTCCTCCTCCTTCTCCTCTACTTTCTCTTTCTCATCGTTCTCTTCCTCGTCTTCTTCATCCTTCTACTCTACCTTCTCCTTCTCCTCCTCTTTCTTCCCCTCCTCTTCCTTCTTCTCCCCCTTCTTCTCTTCCTCCTCCTTCTTCTACTCCTCCTTCTCCTCTTCCTAATCCTTCTCCTCCTCCTCTTCCTCCTCACATTCTCCAACATCCGCAGTGCCGATAACCGTTTATTTTCTTTTTTTTTGCACCTCCACACAAAAAAACAGCTTTCAAAAAGATGTGGACGAGGAAGGGACCACGTCCTTTTTCGGTTGCCAAACAAAATGGTCGATTAAAAAAAACCCCCGAGTTTGTGAAAATTAATTTAAAATAATAAAAACAGGCAAACGCACAAATATAGGTGAGGAGGTGTGGAGAGGTGTGATATTAAAACTGAACTCACAGAAGGGCGGGGTTAATGGAAAGGGTGTGAAATTAGAATTGAGGGAGTGTGTGATATCCAGTGGGTGAAGACAGTGGGGGTGGAACATTAATAGAATGGGAAAGAGTTCAAATTAATAGAAGAGAATGGGAGAGAGCTCAAATTAATAGAAGAGAATGGGAGAGAGTTGCAACTAATAGGAGAGAATGGAAGACTAGATGGGGTTGAATAAACATCTCTCTCTCTCTCTCTCTCTCTCTCTCTTTTTTTCTCTCTCTCATTTCCTCCCTTTCTCTCTCTTTCTGTCTCTCTCACTCTCTCTTTTTATCTCCCTCTCCCTCCCTCTCCTTTTCTCTCTCTCATTCCCTCCCTCTCTCTCCTTCTTTCTCTCCCTCCCTCCCTCTCTCTTCCTCTCTCTCTTTCTTCTCTTCCCTTTTCTCTCTCTTCCTTCTATCTATCTCTCTTTTCTCTTCCCTTCTCTTTCTCTTTCACTTCTCTCATACTCTCCCTTTTTCTCTCTCTCACTCCCTCTCTCTCTCTCTCTCCCTCGCCCTCCCTCTTTTGTATCTATCCTCTTGCGTTTTTCACTTCATTCCCTCCCACCAATTGCTACGTCATCGATATCTATTATCAATTCACACATCGGGAACATTAAATTTCACGCTCGTAAAATATTACATTGTGAACAACACAAATTCACAGCTTCACATCGGGACAGAGATTTTCAGTAGCGGCTATTAATGGGAAATATTGTTAAATCTGAATACAAGATTGGAAGAAACCAAAGAATATTCGTACCTATTCAAATTACAGAACACAAAACAGCTCATCCAAAGCAGAAGAATGAGGCACCGTGCCCAGGACACATGCCGCATTCCACTTCTGGATAGCTATGCTCAATTGCTCATCCATTGGTTATTAATATAAACTTAAATTGAATTAATATAAACTTAAATTGAATTGAATTGAATTAATATAAACTTAAATTGAATATGTATTTATTCATTTTACAGAACATAAAACAGCTCATTCATAGAAGAAAAATGAGGCACCGTTCCCATGACACATTGACCCCCCCCCCCCCCCCAAAATGGTCCATATACCTAACACGTGGTTAAAATAAAGACACGCTTTTCTGAATCACCCTATATGTATGAATTTTTTTAATTCCATTTATTTTCAATGTATGATATTTTTCATTTCAATTCACACAAAAACTAGCCACAGGCACAGAAGTGCACAAGAGCGCTCGGACTTTTAATTCAGACTTCAGAGAATTGAACTGGTTCTGACATCATAATGTATGAATATGCTGATCCCAGTTCAGAATAAAATTAAGAGAGAGAGAGAGAGGGAGTGAGAGAGATCGGAGGAGAGAGAGAGGGAGAGAGAGAGATCGGAGGAGAGAGAGAGAAAGAGGGAGAGAGAAAGAGGGAGAGAGAAAGAGGGAGAGAGAGAGAAAGAGGGAGTGAGAGAAGAGAGATTGAAGGAGAGAGAGAAAGAGAGATTGAGGGAGTGAGAGAGAGAGAGTAAGAGAGAGAGAGAGAGATTGAAGGAGTGAGAGAGAGAGAGAGATTGAAGGAGTGAGAGAGAGAGAGAGATTGAAGGAGTGAGAGAGAGAGAGAGAGACAGTCATATAAAGATAGAGACATACATTCCTCTAACTCTATCAGAATCAAAGAGTCCAAGAATCTAAACTTATATGACCTTTGGGATAAAATGATGCCGTTTCGCCCGTACTGAGTAGTTGTTCATTTAATTCAAAAACGTCAGTGACCGGAGACCCAGCGTCGATGGTACGTTGAAAGCACTTATTCCCGTTCTGACACTGAAGTTAAGTACAGTCCAACGAGGTTAGGACATGGTGGGTGACCGCTCAAAATTGAATCCTCTTGATACTAGCTATATTTCCTCAAAATTGAATCCTCTTGATACTAGTTATATTTCCTCAAAATTGAATCCTCTTAATGCTGGCTATTGGGCTATTACCGACCCCATTCAGGCTGGGTGAGGTTAACGTGGGGTGCTGGTTTGTGCGTTTCCGCTGAATGGAGAATCTACCTTCGTCTTGAATGACCATAAAAGCCGATTTATCATTCAAATGGTTTCCATTGAGATCTACATAAATTTCACACTGTGGCAACTGGCAATTGCTAAACCCAAGTTACGGTCCAAGGCATGGCACTATAAATATTTATTTTTCCTAACCCTTCTCTACACAGTGAGGCATTGCCGTACAACCTTTCAGGCCGGAACTCGGTAACAAAGAAGTTGATCATAGTGGGGACTATAGACCATAAGATGTTAGTAATAAAATTTAATTATATTTCACACATCGAATAGTATGTAGTTGAGCACTTGGGTATAATTACTCATACTCACTCACAGTTTTGCGTTGTGTCTACCACATTGCATACCTGTAAAATGCATACATACGTTTAAAGCATGAACCTCAAATCGGCTAGTAATAAGCTTACCGTAAAAGGTTAATGAAGATAATAATTAAGTCAATAATGGAGGGAAAAATTGGGACAGGATTCACAGGATTGAATCTAATACAAGTATTGTGTACCCAAAAAAATAACCCCAAAAAATACCTCTTCGTGGTTTAAAAAATCCCCGCCAAGTCTCCAGCGAGAAATGAATCTAATTCAATGTACCCAAAAACTCCTACAGCCATGCCATTCCAGTGGCTGAAATGTTCTGAAAATTCTGACCCGCTCGGACTTGAACCCACAACCTTCAGATAAAGAGGCCGTGGTATTCTTACTACGGAGGTCAATGCTTAAGGCGCGTGTCCACTTAATTTACCTACTATTTCCACGGTAACCGACCTCAGCAGCTTGATCGATATGGCAGCGGACTTGTAACCTAGAGGTCAGTGGTTCAAGTCCCGGTTTCAGCGTAGATTTAGTAAAGCGAGTTTGAGTAGTCGTGATATCACGAAAGTGATTAACACAAATATGATAACTTAAAAATAAAACTATTTCCACGGTACTTTCACACCACCTCAAAATTATGCACGGTCCACTAAAATAAATCCGCTTGTGAAGTAACTCACTGTAAACCAGGCCACAGCGCGGTAGCTGGAACCACATCAATCACAGGCAACTTAATAGGGCTTACGCATAACTTACTCAGGGGCGGACCTGCGGGATGGGTTTCTACCCCTAAATGGTACATTCCCTGGAGATACCTTTAAAGCATCCTAAAAGTCTAGCTGGGGGACTGTAAACAGGGAGTAGACTAGCATTGGCTTGGTTCTGGGGGCCCTTGTCAATTATTAGCCTCTTTGTAAAGACAGTGGTAGAAGTGCTGAGTCATTCCTCCACTGTCTGGCTACCATCGTTCACGATGACGCCATAAAGCAGTTTTTTGGTGCTGGTAGGTAATAATTTTACTTCCTTCTCGAAGCACGAATTTGCCAGCGTCGATGGGTGCCATCGAATTTAAGTAACGTCCAGCGAGGTGAAGACATCGTGATGCATTCCCAAGCTAGGTGAGGTTAATGTGGGTAGCAGGTTTATGAGTTTGCTGCGAATTCAGGAACCGCCGTCGTTATAAATATGCAGTTGAAAGCGAAGTTAAACTCAAATTAAAAAAAGCAGGAATTTTTCGCTGGAAAACACTAGGAAAACACCTGTGTCTAGTATTACAGACAGGTGAAGTAATATCATAATTGTAGAGGTACCCGACCCGACCTCAGTAGCTTGATCGATAAGGCGGCGGACTCGTAAACTGGAGGTCGGTGGTTCAAGTCCCGTATTCAGCGTAGATTTAGTAAATCGAGTTTTGAGTAGTTGTGATATCACTATAATGATTAACACAAATATGATAACTTATCATTGTAGAGGTAGGTGGGCATTGAGAAATTCCACGCACTGTAGAATACCGCTAACTCGAATTTGGACATCAGAAGCGAGTTAACGGGATATTAAATCATCATCATCATAGCGTGCCGTCATCGTGAACGATGGTAGCCACACAGTGGAGAAATGACCCAGCACTTCTACCGCTGTCTTTAAAAGGAGGCTATCAATTGACAAGGGCCCCCAGAACCAAGCCAATGCTGGTCTACTCCTGTTTATAATCCCCCAGCCAGACTAGTTTCTAGTTTATAGTCCCCCAGCCAGACTAGTTTCTAGTTTATAGTCCCCCAATCAGATATCAAATAAGGGGCTGAATTCGGCAAGGGCCGATAAGTTATTTCGAGTTAAAGGGCTTCTTGACCTATCGGGCTTTCGAATTAGCAAGCATAGACTATATTATTTTCAATATCACTTTCACGATAAAGAGGGTAAAAAAAAGAGCTCCGCCCCCAAAGTTCCCTTGTATCCGTCCCTGAAGATACTTACCTACATTCATTCGTAATGGAGTCGGTCCAATTCAGCGGCCTAACACGGAGTAATTACGTTATAATTGCATTAGATAAAGAGATCTTCTCATGATATGTAAATAAGGTAAGCGGTGTACTTGAGACCGAAATGAATGAGTTTTAAGTGAACTAGCTGTTGACCCATTACCGGTACTAATAATAGTACTCTATAATAATAATAATAATATCGCCTTATTTATACTACCCGATTAAGACTATTAAGCCACATTATTCCAGCAGTAAGCCCAAGACGTCAAGTGGTAAAAATCCCAAATGGGAGGATAACTTGTCATGTCCCGGCTGGGTTTCGAACCCGCGACCTCTGGAATCTCTGAATTCACAGAGTGCCGCCTTTACCACTGAGCTACCGGAACAGACTGTATTCAGGATTTGAAGTGCAATAAAGTTTTACTTTCATACAAAGATTTTTTACTTCCATAACTTCATTTCGAAAGTATTTTATTCAAACATTTTTACTTTAATTCAAAGTTTTTATTGGCCCAGTGGCACAGAGTCCCGATAATTACCTTTTTATGATCCCATTTATGTGTTCTACATACTGGCACAGGAACTTAGGCATGCAGCGGTACTCAAATATAGGAAGCAGTCCGAATTGCTAAATTCTTTGGTTTAATTCTTTTAAACCAATTCCTTTGTATACAGGGTGTAATTAAAAGGTAGAGTAATGAAACTAATCCTTAGCGCCAAATTATTAAATAAATTAGTTTATTTTTTTTTATATCAATTTCTTTTTATTACAACAAAGATAAGCGAGACTAAGCACTAAATAAAGATGAGAGACCCAGAGTAGATGGAGTGTTGAATGCACCGGCTCTCGTAGGATCACCGAAGTTAAGCAACGTCCATCAAGGTGAAGACTTCGTGATACTGGCATTCCGGCCCAACCCAGGCTGGGTGAGGTTAATTTGAGTAGCTTTGTAAGTTTCCAGCGAATAGAGCGAACTTCAGGACAAAAATCATTTCACTTCCGAGAAATTTCTAATATTAGAAATCGGAAGTATTGTGTTCGTTTTTGAAAAAATAAATATTTTTATTCTACGATTTCAATTTTTTTTTTCATATTTCTAGACGTTTCATAACCCCCTGAGCAACTTTTTTTCCATTTCTATTTTATTTTTGGTTACACTCTGTATGAGATGTATGGATTGGACAATCCCGGAGACTGGCTGGTAAGTGGAGAATGATTCATACCTAGTTATTTGAAAGTAGACCTAATGATAGTCAAATTAGACGACCAAAAAAAATCACGGAGAGTGAATTTTGAATTTACGAGTACTTTCACGAACATTACAAATTTACAGGACCTCTGCCAAGTATCCAAGTCGAACTGCAAGATTTCTATTTATTTTTTATTTTTTCAATTTTGTACTGTATTCATAAAATTTATAATAAAACGATAAAAAAAATGGAAGTAGATGTATTTCAAATTAGAACCCTGGAGTAGGCGGCCACAACGAGGACCCCTAGACCCTGTGTCCTATACCCTAGTGCATACATCTAGATATAAACGATTTTCGGGACTCCATTGATTCTGCTTACATTTAATAACATTGTTAGATTATTCTACGAGTTACCGGGGCTACACAAGGGTATAAAATTCAATACTCAGTTTATCTTTCGAGAATGAGACTAAAGAGGACCTTTATTCTCACAGTCGGGGTTCGTTGTGTTCAAGCACTTACTAATTGAGTTGATAACGCACTTACTGAATAGGTGGCGCACTAGCACTAGGGTTGCAGCAAAGTAACCCGTATTCGAATCCCGGTTGGAATGAAGAGTTTCTTCTCCATACTCCATACTTTTCTACCCTGAAGAAAAATGAGTAGCCAACACTATTTGTATGGATAGGGTCCAGAGGGCGTGGCGACATTACGAGCAAGCAATGAGTTATTTAGGCAAATGATGTGCTGAGAAGTTATGACTACTGAGCTGTGACAAATGACACCAAGAAAAAAACATTATAATGGTAAAAAATTACCCCACAAAAAAAAAGAAATTTTTGTAGCGGTGGTCAGTTTAGGAAAGGCTCAGTTGTCTCATATAACTTTCATATAGTTTATGCTATATGCAGTTTATGTTGAAACGTAACACCAATTGACCATTACTGGCCAATCGACCAATCAATTAAGTATCATCAATAAGAAAGTCACATATAGTCCCCAAGAGAATGAAGAACTTAATGGCATCACAAAGGAGACATCTCGAAAGTTACAACACGGAACCATTAATAAGTGCAATCATTGGAAACACAATATGTTCTAACAAACAATCTATGTGTTTGTTTTCATGCCGAAACCTTAATGTCAGCTATATAGGGAGTCCTATGAGGTGACAATATTTCACCTGAGCCCATTAATATCTTCACGCTAATAAGAATTCATGTATTTCTCCAACCTCAATGTTAGTCTCTTCTAGTTTTTAAGTGAAACTATCAAAGTTTAGTAAGTGCACTTTCTGATTTCCATGAACTTGTTATTTATTGTTTTTCAACAAATTAATGGTTGAACTCATGTGAAGTTACGTATTTTATATAGATACCATAAATTCTTTTCCTTAAGACGAAGTTCGTGTTTTGATTTTGGGTAATCTTTATTTTTCGAGTGTCACATCTTTTTAATTTTCTTTAAATACATTGAAGATATACTCGTATGACGAGCAATAATGCTACTTTAAAAAATTCAGACTCTTAGTATGTCGAGCGATAAAATTGCTACAATGAGAATTCACTAAGTGTCGTATGGTTAATTTATGATAATATTCACTAGCACTACCTGCGCAAATTTTCACTAAGGCAAACTAGACACAAAATAATACATAACATAATATTATTGTAATTATGTTGAATACATTCAAACTCAAGAAAATGCTCTGTTTAATTCCAGTCTATTGTAATTTGGTCCATGAACAATGGTCTGAATCTATGGAAGTTGTTGATCTTGGCATGAGGCGGATCAATGAGATCAATTAATTTGAAACTCATTAGTGCTTTGCAATGCGGCTTGTTGGGGCCTAATATTGTTCCTTGGGGTATCTATAAGAATTCTTGGGACCTACCATTGTTCTTTAAGAAGTTACACCTCTATAAGGTTGAGGAGTCAGTGTACTCAGACTATTCTAGCTGATTTATTGGAACCCAACATATACAATTTTGTTCAGATACGGCACTGCATAGAACTCTTTCTAAATTAAGAATTATTAGACTACCGTTAGTTGAGCGTTAACTTAGACTTAATCTGAATTCTATGAGGAAGTGTCAAACGCTTCGAATATAGAATAACTTTTTTTTTTTTTAAGTGGTTTAACGTCGCTTTCAATGCCATGTCATATCACGAGGGTTTTACCTCCATGCAGAATCACAACCTGCTATCAATTGACTTCCCCTGAGTGGCGGAAAACAGCTCACGAGAATAGAATTTGAATGGTCACCCATCCAAGTTAACCTCGCTGGATTCGCTAACTTCGTGTTCTGAGGACGTGTATTCAAATGCATCGACGCTGTAATAACTTTTATAATTAAGAAATAACTTAGATGGTCCTAACTAAAAGACACGGTCTTTATTATTTATTTTAGTTAACATGATAAACTGACCTCAGTAGCTTGATCGATAAGGCGGTGAACTTGTAACCTGGAGGTCGGTAGTTCAAGTCCCGGTTTCAATGTAGATTTAGTTAGGTATTAAGTAGTGTGATATCACGGAAGTGATTAACACAAATATGATGACTTTTAAATCAACATGATAATAATACCTAGGATTACCTAATTATACTTTTATTTCAGAAAGCATTTATCTTTAAATATAACATTGACAGTTGAAACTCTCACATAATTTGTAAAAACAAAAATGGATAGGTAGTAAAACATATTAATTTGATAATAAACCTAGTAGGTACTTGAACATATATATTAATAAGTTTATTTTATTAATAAGTTTTACAAGAAAATAGCAGTAAGTTAAATTTACAGTAAGTTTTGGTGTACATACATAAATATAATCAAGTTCATATCATCATCGCAGAACTGAATCTTATTAATGGCTTAAAGCCATTTTGATTATAAATAAGTACCAATCTTTAGCTGTTAATTGAGATTTGGAAATATTTGACTTTCTTTCAATTTTTAAATTACTAATAATAATAATTATGTTGTGTAATTTCTTCGATTTGATTTTTTTTCATGTTGATTTTCTAAAACTTTAACGGTATATTATGCGCTCATAATATATTCCAATTTCCATGCTAATGAACAGGGATCAATACACCAAATTATAAAGTGAAAAAAAAATTCTCCGTGAACTACGGGCCTCAGGTTTCAATAAATTGAGACATTTGAATATAAATTGTCATGATATAACCCGTCCTCCTCAGAGTTCTAAGGTGTACGGATCTGTGTGACATTGATAGCTGTATCAATTTCATGTTTATCATAGACGGGATCAGGGACTTGTTTTCAATTCTGGTTTTCCCCGACGTTGCTTAACTTTTATGATCTGACGGGGTTTTGGTCTATTAAAGTATATTTTTTAATTGGGTTTAACTCGCTTTCAACTGTATGGTCATATTATCACGGGGGTGTTACCCTCCATTCACAGGAAACTCACAAACTTGAAACCTCACCCGGCCTGGGTTGGGTCGGAATGCCTGCATCACGTAGTCTAGACGTTGCTAAACTTGGGTGATCCTACAAGAACCGGTGCATTCAACGCGCCATCGATGCGAAGGTTGCCGAACATAAATTTTAATTGTTAATATAAATAGTTTCCATAAAAAAAAAATATTTCTATCGTTCAAAACCAGATAGAAATATTAATCCGCCAGCGTCGATGGCATGTTGAATACACCGGTTCCCTTCAGAACACCGAAGTTAAGCGACATCCAGCGAGGTTAAGACTTGGATGGGTGACCATTCAAATTCTAATTCTCGTGACGCTGGCTTTTCCCGGCCCCACTCAGGCTGGGTGAGGTCAATGTGAGTAGCAGGTTGGTGAGTTTCCTGCGAATGGAGGGTAAAACCCCCGTCGTGATATGACCATGGCAGTTGAAAGCGACGTTAAACCCCACTTAAAAAAAAAAAAAAAATATTAATCCTCCGCATGCATGGTCTTTGTAATATCCCGAGATAAGTTGCTGATGATGTTCGGAAAAGATGGCTACCAAAGTAACCATCTTACTGGCGAAGGTCTTAGCAAGGGTTAACTTGGGATGTCATCAAGGTGTGTCAACCAAGTTGTCAGAGTTAATTGATCCGTACAGGGTAAGCTGGAAACCAAATGACTTAAATAGTCTAAAACTAAATAATCTTACTGTGCCCGCGTCGATGGCGCGTTGAATGCACCGTTTCTCGTAGGATCACCAACGTTAAGCAACGTCCAGCGAGGTGAAGACTTCGTGATGCTGGCATTCCGACCCAAACCAGGCTGGGTGAGGTTAATGTGGGTTACAGGTTTGAGAATTCCCTGCGAATAGAGGGTAACACCCCCATGGTGATATGACCTTGCAGTTGAAAGCGACGTTAAGCCTAAATTAAAAAAAGCGAATAATTGTTCATTATTTCTTGATCTACACGGTCTAACCATTTCATCCCGCCACAACACTACTCTGTATACAATAATCCTCGATACAAGATACCTGCATTATTATCGCATCGTATTATGGATTTCGAATTTCCATATAGATAGCTTCATTTTAAACCGGGCTGGATTCTTAAGAGCTTAACATTATTTTATGATAAAGTCATAAGTGCTTCGTCTTCTTCAAGAGAACAGTTTCTTAATAATATGCTGAAGTTTAAGATGGATGAGGAGGAGAAAGAGGAGTAAGGAAGGGGGGGTAGAGAGAGAGAGGGGGGGTGGGTGGGTAACTCCTGGAAAGAAGACGCCGACAGTGAAAAAGTAAGAGGTAAACAGAGAAAGAGAGAGAGAGATTCTGAGAAGGATAAAAGGAGAAAGACAGAGAAAAGTATGAAAAGGGTAGAGAGAAAGAAAAGAGCTCATAAAATGCAAAAAAAAAAGGAGACGTAGAGTCATAGAATCATTGGAGAAGAGAGAAAAAGATAGAGAAGGAGTAAGAGAGAGGAGAGAAAGAAAGGAAAGAGAGAGGGGTGGAGATATAAGAAAAAGAGAGGGAAGTGGAAGAGAGAGGGAGAGAGAAATAGAGGAGGAGAGGAGAGAGAAAGAAAGAGAGAGAGAGAGAGAGAGGAGAAAGAAGGGAGAGAGAGATAGATAGAGAGAGGGAGGGGAGATAGGAGAAAGAGAAAAGGAGGGGGAGAGAGAAGAAGCGAGAGATAGCAAGAGAGAGGGGGGAAGATAGGAGAAAAAGAGAGGTATGGGGGAGAAAGAAATAGAGGAGGGAGAGGAGAGAAAAATAGAGGGAAAGGAGAGAGAAAAAGAGAGAGAAAGAGAGAAGGGAGAGGAGAGAGAGAGAGAGAGAGGGGAGAGAGAAAGAATAGAGTTCTGAAAGGTAAAAGTTGAAATAAATGATGGATGCCTCAGGTGAATAAGTTGATGTAATTAAATTTATGGAAGTCGTCATCTTGAAGAGCTCTGAAGAGAACGAGAAAACAGAAGTCTTCAACTCTGAAGTTTTAATGAAACAAAGAAAACATGAACATGAAGTTCAAGATGTTTTAGTTAGAAGGAAGAAAATACAGGAAGAGAGAAAATACAGGAGAAGAAAGAGGGAGAGGTGAAAAGAGAGAGATTTTTAGACTATCCAAGACTATACGTAATCTATTATTATTATTATTCTTTATTATGAGGGAGGACAAAATTTACAATATAAAATTTTGGGAGAGATTTTTTTTTTTAGATTGAACTATTATGTTATAACGTGAAAATAAAAAACTTTTAGAGAAAAAAATTTCACCACAAAAGTTTTTAGAAACTGCACGAAAACAATAAAAAAATCAAAAATTTATCGGATGGTTTTTAAGATAACTTCAAAAAATTAAAACCGACGCCATTTTGTTTTCGTACATTTTATCGATCCAATTCATGAACATAATTAATTAGATTTGAACATGAAAATTTCTATTCAGTTTAGATTTTTAAAATCCATTCATTTTTGAAGGAGTTATGACGTTTTTTTTTGAAAAACAAAAAAATGGCCGTACTTCCGAACAAAAGGCCAAATACGAAGTCTCCTCGGGAAAAAAATGTTTCTATGTTCTATTACACAGTTTCGTTTGTTACCATAGAGCTGGAACACCCTGTTTATATTAGGTATTGTGGGTTTACTCTGTCCCAATTCTACATATCAAGCAAAACGCTAGTTCTGCAACGCCAAGAAAAACAAAACAAGGGTGCTATACTTATTATACTTAACACCTAAGAGTAGTAAGGTTACAAGCGTAGTTTTTGAGGATTTTAAAGAAAAAAACTGAATTTGCTCAAGACACGATTTCCGTAGAAGCGTAGTTTTTTGAGGATGCGAATTCTATAGAAGCGTAGTTTTTTGAAGAAAAAACGGAATTTGCTCAAGACACGATTTCCATAGAAGCGTAGTTTTTTGAGGATGCGAATTCTATAGAAGCGTAGTATCCTCAAAAAACTACGCTTCTATAAAAATCGTGTCTTGAGCAAATTCCGTTTTTTCTTCAAAAAACTACGCTTCTATAGAATTCGCATCCTCAAAAAACTACGCTTCTATGGAAATCGTGTCTTGAGCAAATTCAGTTTTTTTCTTTAAAATCCTCAAAAAACTACGCTTGTAACCTTACTACTCCTAAGTATTGTTAGGATGGAAAATAGAAACTGATTAAATAATAGAGAAAAATCATTCCACATCTCTCACTTCCAGCAGCTGCGCTGGAAGGGAGAGAAAGAGAGAGAGAGAGAGAGAGAGAGAGAGAGAGAGAGAGAGAGAGAGAGAGAGAGAGAGGATAAAATCGAAGAAATAAATTATAGAAAGAAAGGGAGACGTAAAGGCAGTCAATTTCAATATTGTCGTTTTTCAAGCTATATGAAAACTCCGACGCATCTCTTTTATTATTTCGATTTGATGCAATAGATTTTCTAGAGAATTCTTTTTTCTGTCATTCAGATATTTGTGAAAAGCAGAAGCTTGGGGGATAATTTATAGGAATAAATAGAGGAGACGGAACTTAGGATCAGGACAAGGAACCAAGCACAAAAGGATTTAGATAATAAGATTTTCCACGAAGTTAAGGAATCTTCTCTCTCGACAGTTAGATCTTGTTACTCTCTCGATTTTCTATCCCCTATATATTGTGTCCCTTTCTGTTTCTCTACTAATGCTGGTCCACATAGGTGCAACAGCAACATTTTGCTGCAATATGAATAATGTTGTATATTATGTAAATACTTTAGTATTAATTAGAGATAGAAATCAAAATCAGAATCTCTAGTCCAGCAGAACGTCCTTCAGACACTGTGAAGCTTGATTGTGCGCATTGGTCTCCGCTTTCTACTTGAATAAGAAAATACAGGATTCATGCCATGGTGGACAAATAATGTCAAATAGAAAGCCACTCTCAAGGGAAAATTCAAATTGAACATTTGCCTCAAGCAAGAATCGGAACCCGTGACCCAGAGATGCAAAAATTAATAAAAAATAAATTCGCTTATTTATGCTGCCCGATAAGGACAGTTTAAAGTCCTTTATTCCAGCAGTAAGCTCAAGACACATTACATTATTATGTGGTAAAAATCCCAAATAGGGATAACTTTGTCATGTCCCGGCTGGGTTTCGAACCCACGACTTCTGGAATCTCTGGATTCACAGAGTGCCGTTTTACCACTGAGCTACCGGAACAGAATAATACTGTCGCAAGGCTGGCAGTTTCGCCCGAGTAACGGTCCGAGCATGGTCCTATATATACTCCGAGAAATTTTCTTATTAAATTTTCCTTCTCTGGGAAGAGGCAGACCACTACAAAGATGGATGGACAAGCGATACAGTATGTAACCCATTCTACACATGAGGCATTGCCGCAAAACAGTTTCTGGCCTGAATTCTAGCGCCACCGTGAACGTTTAGGTCAATAAGAGTCTCCTCTGAATTTTAATTCAAGCACATTGGTAGTTCAGGCCTCTAAAACTTACTATCTCTCCTACTCAAGCACATCCTCTATATTGGTAGTTCAGGCTCTCCGAACTTAATAATATACTTATATTCTACTTTAACTACTTGTTCACTACACTTTTCTATACTAAAAATTCACCTCTCCCGGTAACTCAGTCGGTTTGGTAATCCAAGGTCGCGGTTCGAAACCCAGCCGGGACATGACATTTAGTATTAAAAATTCACTATCTCTCTCGGTTAACTCAGTGTTTGGTTATCCAGAGATCCGGGTACCAAACCCAGCCAGGACATTAAGTTATTCTCCCATTTGGATTGTGAACGAATAACAATTTGTCTTGGGCTTACTGCTGGAATAATGGGACTCATTAGTCCCCTCATCGGCAGTAAGTAAGACGAAATTATTATTTACTTTTCTGTGTGAATACAAATTCTTTCATTCCTTTCTCTGTAAACTGAGAGAGATACTAAAAGTCAAATAAGTTAACGCGAAAGTTAGTAAATGCAAATTTCTCTTTGAGCCTAAAGAAAATAACTATCCTCCCTAGTCATCTGCAAAGTTATATCTCTGAAACAAAGTTTGCTTCATTTATTTTGCTCTGAGAACTTTTTGCTTTTCCCTTAACTGTCTAGTGTAGACATTTGTTTACAGTTCACATGAATTTCTCAAACTTTTCCAAGTCTTAGGCATTCAAACGAATGTTGTTTTAGTCTCAAATTGTTTTAGGCACCCAAAACAACTGCTATCTTTAGTATATTTTCCTCCTGACCCCAACTATCGTGAATCTAAGACTTTAAACAACCTTTAGTTTCAAATCCAGAACAAACCTTGTATGTCACACAGCAGATCTACAGGATTATGATAATTTATTTTACTATCATTTAACCCCCGTATCATTGCAGGGATTTCTAAAATTTTGTTATTAATAAAAATAAATATTTTACATTCGATAGCATTGCTAGCTTTTATGTCTACGTTATCTAACTAATTTTAAGTAGATAAAACTTGCTAGTTAGTTTAGACCTTACTCGAACTTTGTCCAACGATGTTTTTCAAAATGAAAATTTTCACTGGGACGCTATAACCACTACTTAATATCCTAGCATTATCAAACAAAATTACAAAATCAAATTTCACAAACAAACAAAAAATATTCATGTAATCCTGAGAACCCTGATTAGATATGTAAATCACCAGATAAGGTGTCAATAGGACAGAGCTACAGGTGTTGATGGCTCAGATATTAGGGGACTCGGGTTGATCCTCCAGACCCTATTGTATGCGGGGCACACCTTCAGGAGGATAGATAATAATAGGATACACTGCCTGGTAATAAAAAGGTTCCACCAACAGGTAATTGGGACAGTGGTGTATTATGTATATCGAATACTTACTTTACTTTCCGTGTCCATGAGTATTGTGTCATGGTGGTGGAAGGATTGATGGGGCATTAACCCCTGTGGACTCCCAGAAGCAATTTTCTGGGCTTCTTCCATGTCATGTGTGTGGTGTAGGTACTGTGGTGTATTGTGAGGTGTTTATGTAAATAAATTTTACTTGTGAACACATTCTTAAAATTTTGAAAAATAAGGAGCTTTCAATTAAGTGCACTGCTGGTAGTCAAGTGGTTAACGCGCTACTCTGGTAATCCAGGCAGCGAAGGGATCCGTTGGTTCGAATCCCACCCAGTGCATGAATTTTTCCTCATTAAGTTGATTTTGTGACTAATACGCTTTGCAACACTTCTCAAAAAATTCGAACCAAAATGTTGTTCTCAATAGGATCCTGGCTTCAGCCTTGAAAAATGTTGTGATGACGCACCACTGGTTAGTATTCATATACATCACCAGTATTCATTATACACAGAGTATTCATATAGCTTTATCACCAACCTCTGATTGGTAGGGTGAGATAAGACCTGATATTAACTTGTCCTGAGAATTCACAGGATCCCCTCTATTGGTGTCTCTGCTCTGTCACCAGTTCGGTGATAATACTGACACAGATGATATTTTTGTAGTATACTGGAAAGAGATATTTTAACCAGAACATGACACGTTTCAGTGTCCCTTAAAAAAAAAAAAAAAATGTGTGTTTCTTTCACAGCCTTTTTTATTTTGTAGTTATGAAACAGGAGCTACTGCAGACGCTTGTGGTCTGTGTGTTGAAGCTTGCCCATCCCGTAGTATGGCTCCCCTCTAACGGGCAGGAAGTGACACAATACGTCCTATTTTTTTTTTATTTTTTTTTGACACTTTATTAATTGGACATATTATATACAACACAAATAATTACAAAATAAAATACTATATAAGAGAAAAATAAAGAAAAAATAAATAAAAATATACATATATTTATTTATTTATATAACCAATCCTAGCACCATTTAGGTGCTAGGATTGGTTGACACAACATGTCCTTATTTAGATTTTAGAGAACCCAGTGTCGATGGCACAGTGACTACACCATCTCTTATTCTGTCACTTTAGTTAAGAAATGTTCAATGAGGTTAGTTAAGAAATGTTCTAGGATGGGTGACTATTCAAATTCGAAACTCGTGAACAGTCTATTCTCGGCCCCACTCAGCTGGGTGAGGTTAATTTGAGTAGCAGGTTTGAGTTTTTAGCAAATTTAGGGTAAAACGACCGTCGTGATATGAGCAATTGAGCATGTACTTAAAAGCGATGTTAAAACCCTCCAAAAAAATGAACTGCCTGACTTGCCTTATGGTGAGGAAGTTACATCTTTGAAAAAAAGTTCGTTTTACTTTGCTCTCAGAACTTTTTGCTTTTCGTTAATTATATCAGTCCCTAATGGATCAGAAAGTTAAGCAACGTCGAGAAAGAAGTTGATATGGATTGGTTCCCATCATGAGACAAATTCGATCGTCAGAAATGTTTCTGCTAGTATTCTGCTTCAAGTCAGGCTGGGTTAAATGATACGGGCATGCAAAACAATTGTTGGATTCAAGGGACTAATAAGTGAATAAGTCCTGTTTAGGCATTCTTAATAAGTTTCATCACCCTCCAAATTCCTATTTCAGTAGAATAAATAAAAAACAAGACAAGGTTTCAATTTTAAAATTTTCCAATTTGTGAAAAACAATGGATTATATTTACATACATTAGACTGGTAATGAACATGATACATAGCTACATTAGTTCTATTACTACATATTAAAACAATGCATGTATTTTTTACCCGAGCCAATTTTGAGAAAAAGTAAGGATAAAATGAGAATATTTCTAGATGGAAATTATCCTTTCACATACTTAAGTGGCTTGGGTAAAAAATAGATGCAACAAGAACAAAAACAGGTAACAACATCGATTCATGGACAAACTTAATAATATTTAGGAGGAGGTGAATAGTTTTAAAATTTTACCGTTTATATTACAACTTGGCCAGCGCTAGATTTTTTTTAATGAATGGATTTAAAAATTACAATGGACAAAAAAAAAAAAAAATAGGCACTATTCCTGATGGCTTGCGTTTCGAAGAGCTCTTTTCTATTTAAATACATAACTTCAATTTTATAGATATGAAAAAACTGTTTATAAATTAGACTTTCGATTCACAAACTGTAAGATTTAAAAGTTTTTTCTTTTCATAATTATTCAGGGGTTTTAATATTGTGAACTTACAGACAAATATTCAGGTAGGTAATATTGAAGTTTTAGGTATATAATTTTATTTAAGCTGACCATGAACGCATTCTGATCCCCATCAGAATGCGTTAATTGTTTGCACTGGGATTTTCACATAGGGGTAAAATAATTCTATCTATGCAATTTTATACAATGGATATTTACATATTTAGTAATATTAAAAATAATTAAAAACAATTAATTGATGGTTATATTGTAAAAATACAAGAAATAGAAAATTCTTAATATTAGGTTGATGTAGGAAGAATGAAAAATGTTTAAATAATTGTTAATTGTTTTGTTAATAACTTACCATTCTTCATACCAATGAAAAACTATAAGTGTAAGACCTAGATAAAGTTCTTTACTAGAGAGAAAAAAAACTATAAGTTTAGATTAATATTAAAAGGAATAATTCAGAAATAAAGTCTTTACTTTGTTTTAAAAATTACTTCAATTGTAAAGAAATAATAATAATAACACTCTTTAGTGGAAGGTAACCACCAGGCGAGGTTAATGCTCAAAGCATTTTCTACCACCTTCCTTTAGACTTTAGAGTTTTATAATTATGTGGTCACAAACTCAAATGAGGAAAAATTCATGCACTTACTTACTTATATGCACAGTTGAAAACACAAAAATAAAGAAATGTATGACAAGAATTTTGTTCACTGTTAAGCAGAAAACAATTGCGTGATTGATACACCTATTAAGTTTTGAAGTATATCATTGACTTTACCAATGAGTTCAATCGAAAGTTGCCTCTTACATTTACTTCTTTAACAACATTCAGATACATTTCTTTCAAAGAAAATATTACATTATTTCACCGAATGTACTGAAACTGAATTTACGGAAAATATAAAAGATAAGTACATAGGTGCCATATGACTCTCCAATTTAAAAGCACCACTCTTGTGTGTTTTTTTAGTAACAAAAATATATGTTAAATTCTTAAAAGCACCTCTCAAAATAATACAACAAAGAAATAATAATAATGATTTATTTCAACATTTCTTAAAATCGTCTCTCTTAGAGATGAAAATCCTTTTATGATGTATAGTTGTATAGATACCAAATAGATGAAGATAAGGATTATTTTCATAAAAAACCAAAGAACGGTACCAAAATAATACCAAGTTCAATATCAATATTTATTTTCGCCCAACGTGATCCTTTCACCGCAACTTCTGCTCCAAAAACCCCAAGTAGAAACCTCAAGACAAAGATCTCCAGGTCCAGTGAACAGGAGTAGGTTTGAAAACCACGAAATATAATATGAATGAAGATAATGAGGAGAGTATTTGAATAGGTTATGGTCTCTAGAAATAAGAGGTATAAATTTGTACATGATATAAATATGTACATAAAAATTTACGACGGTAAAATGAGCTATTTATGTAAGTTTTTTTAAGTTATCATAAGTCAAGGTTGAATTCTCTCACCATAAAAAAATGAAATATGTAGGGAAGGTATGTACAATTGTATATAAATATAGTCGTTTTTATAAACATGGAAAATTAATCCTAGAGATCAGAAGTACAATTGTATATATTACGTATATAGATTCATTGATAACGGACTTGGTGTTAATAACTCAATGATCCATGAGGTGACAGTTACTTAAAGGTAGGTCAAACATTAATTTACTTGGTTCGCATTACAAAGAAATTATAACTTGGTGGTGTGGTATGTCAAAGGTGACTATATATTTTTAATTTATAATGCTTTTTCTTTGTGTTATTATGTCACAATTTTAGTGGGTAGCGCAGAATCATAGGACTTTACCACTTTAATTTACAATATCTTGTATTATTTTTTTTGCCTAAGATTCTGCCACTGGTCGCTGCTTCACATTAAAGCAGCTACTCATTTTTACTCACGAGGTATGAGTGGACCCCGAACATCCAAGTACAGAGCAGAAAAAATCCTCCCCCGCTGGGAATCGAACCCAGGTCACCATGTGTGCAATGCCTAGCGCGCTAACTCGCTCTGCCACAGTTAGCGGTTTTTCTTGTATAATTAATTATACAAGAAAAACCGCTATTTTTTTTATATGTATAATTAATTATACAAGAAAAAACCATGTATAATTAATTATAGTAGTCACCGTGGCAGAGTGAGTTAGCGCGCTGGGCATTGCACGCACGGTGACCTGGGTTCGATCCCCAGCGGGGCAGGAATTTTTCTGCTCTGTAAGTACTTGGATGTTCGGGGTCCACTCATACCTCGTGAGGAAAAATGAGTAGTTACTTGTATGAGTAACGACCAGTGGCGGCATTACCAGAGTAAAAAGATATTAATGTAATAGAATAATTCGAAATGTAAAGGAGGCTCTTAGTAATGCTGCGCTACCCACAAAAATTGTGAAGAGGCCTTGTGCTTCACCACAAAGAAATTCGTACATACATATTTTTAATTTATTTGTTCTTAAGTTACAAAGATTGGAATTTAAGTAGGTATCAGAGGTGGTTGATACGCTATTCAGGAGATAATAATTATTCAAAGACAAAGATAATAATTTTATTACAAATCTTTTTTTTATTCAACTCCTATATCATGTTAGGGTTTGTTAGGGTTGAGGTATTCAGGGTTATACCCGATTAAACACGGGTTATGGTTATACCCACGTTAATTTGAGAAAAAGAAAAGAAAAAACTTTGTCAGAAATGGGTTAAACTTTCTTTTCTTTCCAATATCACATTTACATCAACTACCTACACGAATGGGTTAAGAAATCAATTTGTGACGTCATCTTTAACAACCAGAATGGAAATAACGCAAGGTTTCGGAAATTTCAATTAATATTTTTTTCTACGATAGAAATAAAAAGATATGGAAATTACTTTTTATGCATAAAAATCAATTAGGGTGCCTACGTACGCGTTTTGCCTGTGCGGAGTAGCAGATAGTCAGCCATTAGTATTTATCTGAAATGCATTTTAATGCACGGTAGCAGTGGTGCCCAAAGAATGGTCTGGCTGGGTCAAGATGCGGAACTAATGGTCGGGTCAAGATGCGTCCGCCATTTCAGAATGCTCATGGAAATACATTATCCTGACGAGGTTCAGAATGACTGGGTGAGGTTGACTTGAGTAATGGTTGGTGAGTTTCCAGCGAGTGGAGGGTAGAATCCCAATCGTGATATGACCATGCAGTTGAAAGGGACGATAAAACCCCCAAAAAAATAACTCCCCCTACTTTAATATTGGCTATAAGATAAAATTATTCCAGGATTCGAACCCGCGCCTCCTCATTCAGAGACCACAGCTATAACCACCAGTAAGGTTGACTACCTCTCAGGAGATAATTAGAGAAGGCGTATAGGTTAACTATTCGAGGATTAGTGCATTGATAAGATCATTAGGATTATTCAGACGAGGATAAGCTAGATGCCATTCAATATTATTGTTAAGATGATTAGATCAGATTAGGTAGATAAGATTAGATGCATTTTATTATTAAATAACATTTTGCATGTAAGCTTATCTTATCCCCCACTGAAGTCTATTTGTTTACAAATAAATTGAATAAAATGGGCTGGTTACAAACCTTTAATACTGTTCTTTCTGTTAATAATAATAATATTGCTTTATTTATACTGCCCCATTACGACTATTAAGTCCCATTATTTCAGCAGTAAGCGCAAGACATATTATTACGTGGTAAAAATCCCAAATGGGAGGATAACTTGTCATGTCCCGGCTGGGTTTCGAACCCGCGACATCTGGAACCTCGTGATTCACAGAGTGCCGCCTTTACCACTGAGCTACCGGGACAAGTTAAGTGATAAGTTGCTAAGTACATGACCATGCCACCATGGTCCATGCTTATGGGGATGCTTATGACCACTTAATAATAAGACTCTGAGGGTTGGGTTAGAAAATTCTTTGAGCATTAACCTCGCCTGGTGGTTAACTTCCACAAAAGAGTGTTATTATCATTATAATAAAAAGATTTTGATGGTTGGTTGGTAAGAAATACTTAGAGCATTAACCTCGCCTGAAAAGTATTATTATTATTACTATCGAAGTGGTAATTTTTATTACTATAAACGTATGGACTGTAGCAGAGATACCATCCTGACCCCGTAATGAACTGGTTATATGCAGGACCCTAGCCAAGATTTCATCCAACTCCATCTAGTCACTGGGGGGACAATATGACGTGATAGGTGATATGGGTAATCTTGAAGCAGCCAATCTTCTAGCCCGCTACCTAGCTGTAGATTATCATATGCATGTAAGTTATCAGCATTGTAAATATATTGCCCCTTGATGAAGACATTAATCAAAAGTCTATACCGGGTGTTGTGGAATATGTGAGTTGAAGAATTGGGGGGTTTCTGTTGTTGTTGTTGTTGCTGTTGCCAGCTTGGCTACAGCTGGAGGGGTGAGTGATGGTCTCCAGCCAACTTTATTTCAAAGTTGGCTCGCCCTGAACTACGTGCGATGTGAACTATTTCTATGTGCGATCAACCATCATGAGGGGGTTTCTGTAGTCCTTCCTACTTTCTGCTCTCCAAATCCCCGAATCTCCGTTTCAACCGTCAGCCAACGCAATCTGATAGGTTATTGCGTACAAACTAACCAATCAGAGTGTGTTTTGTGACAGTTGAAACGGAGATTCGGGGATTTGGAGAGTGGAAAGTGTTTCTAGAATGAGCTACTGGAGACATATTATACTCCCATACTTTGTAATCCAACACAGTATGTACCGAACTATTATGTATGCATAAATATTAAATAGTCAATCTATTTCTTCTTACACCACGCCACAAGGAAGGAGAAGAAGAAAGATAAATAAGCAGTAAATGTATAAAATCCAATTTATAGATTTAAAATACCTCTACAAGGCATAATAACTCACAGATATCTTAGTTAATTTACGAGTCACAAGAATGAAAAAGTCAATACATCATGCGCGATGTTGTCACTAGATTAAAATTTATTGCAAAAACCTATACACTAACTAAAAGTTATTGCTAATATCTATACACTAGCTAAATGTTTTTACTACATAATATCTATACACTAGCTAAAAATTGTTGCAAATATCTATACACTAACTTTATACATGTTTATTGCACAATTTTTTTTCTTTTAGATAAAATAAGAGAGCGTAGGGGTACTAAATACTTGCCACTAGTGACTGTAGGGAAATGGAAATGCTGCTGTTTTTATGAGCGAAAAAAGCTTTTAATAGTCCATAATCGTCAATTGACCTCACATTTAAGTCAGAGATAATAAAAAACAAGAGTTTTTAGAATTGTCACTTTGAGAGTCAAAAAAAGGCAAAAACTGTCCACAATCGTCAATTGACCTCACATTTAAGTCAGAGAGAATAAAATATATGAGCTTTTAGCATTGTCACTTTGAACTTTGTCATATTACACTCATTTATACTGTCAGTTTTAGACGAGGAGGTTCAGTACGCTTGCAGAAAAAATAAATCAGGTATTTTCAGTGACAAGTAATTAGTACCCCTACCCTCATGTCTATGCTACACTACACTAGGATATGAACACATGAGCTATGATACAATTTAGTTCGATAAAATCAGGACTCTTTTTACAAACAAATTAAGATTAACATAATATAATATATTTTATACATAAGTTTGGGCCTTCATACAGTGAGTTCAAACTCTATTTACAAAGGGGGAATAAAAGCTATACAAGTCAATAAATTTTAATGACTTCTACAATTGAATATAGATACACAGGACTCGAGTAATCAAGACACCTGGATAAACTGCAAAAAAACTCGTCGTAGTCCTTCTAGAGGTTTTCTCCTTTAAAAAAATCGAAGCAGAAAGGCTCTACAAGCGAATAAATATTGCCGGTCACTTGAATTGCTGTTTATCCAGGTTCCACAGTATTTGCATAACGTCCGAGACGTTTACACAAAACGGACTGGATTTCGACGCCACTATACATGAAGTAAGGTAAGCCCATCTAACGATTTCATTGTAAAATACCTATGCAACTTTTTCTATGTGTAAGGTATGAGGTAAGGTAAGTACATTTAACAAACTCATGTCGATTTCATAGTAAATTATGCACCTGTACATAACATTCACATAGTCGTTTACACAGCAAAACAAGCACCTTTACACAGCGCATTCACACATACGCCTCATTCCGAGATGGCTGCGTCGAACTCGTCGGCTTCAGTTTGTAGAAGAACTCCTTCCAGCTGGTCAGCGTCTTGGGCGACCAGATCCAGAAACTGGACGTGATGCCCACGATGAGCGTCATGAGATACTTGAGCATGAACACCTGGAACTGTGGCTTCCTGCCGACGTGTCGCCGCTTGTCGCCCATCGGGCACGGAATGGAGTAGATGTTTCCGTACGACGTCATCGCTTTGGAGTGTCCCGCTAGTGATGACGTCATGGATGGAGACCCGCTGCACATGTCCACATGCCACGTCAGCATCCAGTAGTCGATGTAGACGAACTCGTACAGATAGCAGACGATGACCAGCACGGCGGGCACCGTGTACAGGACGCTGAAGATGCAGATGCGGATCATCAGCTTCTCCAGCTTGTCCGTCTTGGTGCCGTCGTGCTTCATGATGGTGCGGATGCGGCGAGGGAGATGAACCCGGTGAAGAGGAACACGAGGCCGAGGATGAGGTAGACGCTCAGCGGGATGATGATGAAGTCCCACAGGGCCTGGCGGTGCCAGATGCCCACGTAGCAGACGCCTGTGAGGATGTCGCCTGGAACACAAGAGGGGAGGGGTTAGGAAAGTAAAGCGTTTGTACCATGTTAGTTAGGTTAGGTTAGGTTAGGATGTCGTCTGGAGCACAAGAGGGGAGAGGAGTTAGGAAAAGGTAAAGCGTTTGTACCATGTTAGTTAGGTTAGGTTAGGTTAGGATGTCGTCTGGAGCACAAGAGGGGAGAGGGGTTAGGAAAAGGTAAAGCGTTTGTACCATGTTAGTTAGGTTAGGTTAGGTTAGGATGTCGTCTGGAGCACAAGAGGGGAGAGGAGTTAGGAAAAGGTAAAGCGTTTGTACCATGTTAGTTAGGTTAGGTTAGGTTAGGATGTCGTCTGGAGCACAAGAGGGGAGAGGGGTTAGGAAAAGGTAAAGCGTTTGTACCATGTTAGTTAGGTTAGGTTAGGTTAGGATGTCGTCTGGAGCACAAGAGGGGAGAGGAGTTAGGAAAAGGTAAAGCGTTTGTACCATGTTAGTTAGGTTAGGTTAGGTTAGGATGTCGTCTGGAGCACAAGAGGGGAGAGGGGTCAGTCAAAACTTAATATAAGAGAACAATTTTCAGGTCACAATGACTTCTCTTTAAGGTAAAATCGGTGTTACGTTAAGTTACTTCAGGATGTCGCCTGGGACAGAAGAGAGGAGATGGGTTAGGAAAAGGTAAAGTGTTTGTACCATGTTATTAGGTTAGGATGTCGCCTGGAACACAAGAGGGGAGAGGGGTTAGGAAGTGGTGAAGCAGTGTTAGGGTTAGGTTAGGTCGGGATGTCGCCTGGAACACAAGAGGGGAGAGGGGTTAGGAAGTGATGAAGCAGTGTTAGAGTTAGGTTAGGTCGAGATGTCGCCTGGAATACAAGAGGGGAGAGGGGTTAGGAAGTGATGAAGCAGTGTTAGGGTTAGGTTAGGTCGGGATGTCGCCTGGAACACAAGAGGGGAGAGGGGTTAGGAAGTGATGAAGCAGTGTTAGAGTTAGGTTAGGTCGAGATGTCGCCTGGAATACAAGAGGGGAGAGGGGTTAGGAAGTGATGAAGCAGTGTTAGAGTTAGGTTAGGTCGAGATGTCGCCTGGAATACAAGAGGGAAGAGGGGTTAGGAAGTGATGAAGCAGTGTTAGGGTTAGGTTAGGTCGGGATGTCGCCTGGAACACAAGAGGGGAGAGGGGTTAGGAAGTGATGAAGCAGTGTTAGAGTTAGGTTAGGTCGAGATGTCGCCTGGAATACAAGAGGGGAGAGGGGTTAGGAAGTGATGAAGCAGTGTTAGAGTTAGGTTAGGTCGAGATGTCGCCTGGAATACAAGAGGGGAGAGGGGTTAGGAAGTGATGAAGCAGTGTTAGAGTTAGGTTAGGTCAGGATGTCGCCTGGAACACAAGAGGGGAGAGGGGTTAGGAAGTGGTGAAGCGGTTTTTATAGGTTAGGTTAGGATGTCGCCTGGAATACAAGAAGGGAGAGTGGTTAGGAAATGGCAAAGCGGTGTTAGGTTAGGTGAGGACGTCACCTTGAACAGAAGAGAGGAGAGGAGTTAGGAAATGCGGTGTTAGGTTAGGTGAGGACAGCCGACCTGCGTGGCTCAGTGGTTAAGAGCATTGGTTGCTGACCCGGAGGTTGCGGGTTCGAATCCCGGCCGGAGCTGAAAATTCCGACCGAGATTTTTCCGTTTCCGGAATGGCATGGATGTAAAGATAAAGTGCTCTGAAGTAATGCGAAAGCGGTTCTGGGGCACATCTACCTTTTAAAAAAATAAAAAAAATTAAAAAAAAAAGGTTAGGTGAGGACGTCACCTCGGACAGAGGAGAAGAGAGGAGTTAGGAATGAGAACAATTGGATGATTCAGTCAAAACTTAATATAAGAGACCCCTACGAAGGGTATTCCATTGAGGACCAGTTGTTGAGTCTCTTCACTAGTTGAGCTCTCAAAGGACCAATATGGAATGCCTAGCAAGTGGCTCTGGTATCCGATGAGATGACACATCATACCAAAGTAATATGCATGCTTACTTGTTCATGATGGGTCATCGTATGTCTTTTACCAGGGCCAGGAGCACTCCGGAGCGACCTTTATGTGAGGTGGGTCTTACTATTGCTGTGTATGATGGTCAGGTACATCAATTATCTTTGTTGGACCTTCCCGGAATACAGAGCAGGTGAGTCAAACCTTGCATAAATACTACCTCAAAGATGGGGTAGGGGTGGACACTGTGTCACGGACATGCATGAACTGTGGCACAGGCTAACGTCGCACGGAGGACGCCAGAGCCCTTCCTCTTCACTCTGCTCTGGTTTTTTTAAACTAGATGACACTATTTCCTTTCCGTGCCATTTTTTCTACTTCTTTCTAGACCCTCTGGTCAAACACTTCTACTTTCCAACCATTTCTAATGCCTCACAAATATCTGGCAACAGATATACGGGAATTGGCGATCCCGGGGTCCTTAGAGCAAGCAACTGATGCAACTGGCTGGTCTTATTTTAAGACGTCCCAGCAAGTAGTGTACATGTCGAGAAGTACATGAAGCATCAGTTGCGGCCTGGCCGTAGGTTAAAAAGGCTAGGGGATGAAAACCCCGAACAACAAATCAAAAAAAAGTGAAATGGACATTGATAAAAACAATGTACCCCAGACGGGTAGCAAGGAAGTCCTTGAATCCCGTGGCGCGGAACAGGTGGTGGTTGGAGTTTCCGCGTCCTTGTCCCTGGATTCTGGGGGGGACAATACCAATGTTTCACTGGCAGTTCTTAAAACTGCAGATCCAGAGGGAGAGGCACCCACACTAGTGGGAAACTCACCACTGGATCAAGATCTAGATATGCAGATTGACTCAGTTCTGGCCAGTACAGAAGAGTCATCTGTCATTCTTGTACCTTCTGGCAAACCTTCGGTGAACACAGATGGAGACGAGAAGGCGCGTGAGGAGAGGCTACTGAGTGAATCGGGGGCCTCACACACGGAGTCCATCTCTGACCCTCTGTCAAAGCTGAAGATTGGTGCCAAGAAGAAGAAAAAGAAGATGTCGGGAGCGCAACGTCTCAAAAAGAGACGTCAGAGTGCCCTGGCCCTAACGGAGGCTCTCAACACAGGAGGACCATCGAGTGTAGGGGAAAATGTACAGGCGGGTCCTCTAGACCTTGCTAGTACATTGGCCACTGCGGTCGGTGGACTGACTCCCAAGAGACCACCTCTCGTTAAAAGGGTTACTGGGGCACAGCTGAAAAAGCGCCAAAAGCTCAGGCTTGCCGCCCTTCAGAACGCCGAGGCTGGGACGCCCAAATCTACACCCGTTAAAAGGAGTAGAAATGAGCTGACTCCCAACTCGGAAGAATTAGAAGAAAACCCTCAAAAGAAGCGACATCGCTTAAATGAGGTAAAGCCGTCTTACAGTGGTTCTTCAACCTCAGTAAAGATGGCCATTGTCCATCAGGACTATCCAGAAGTGGAGGTAACGGATGAGCAGTTCAGGCTAATCCAAGCTTCCATTATGGATAAGATAGATGGACAAAATACCATCAATCCCAGCTTCAACGGTATTCGTTTAAATGGTGGTGCAGTCATGCTGTACTGCTGTGACGATGCTACAGCAGGCTGGGTCAATAGTGTCTGTGCTGACATGGTGCCTTGGCAGGGAGCCTTGCTGAAATCAGTTCCAGCAAGTGAACTCGCTTAAGGCGTTCGAGCCATGTTTGTGGCACCGGAAATTTTGAGGGACAAAACCCCTGAGATCATCCTCCAAAAGGTGGACGGTCAAAATGGTGGTTTCAGCACTTCAAAATGGAGGGTGCTTCACACAGAAAAAACTCCTCAAGGCAAGAGGGTTGTTGTTCGGATGGATCAAGACTCGTGGTCAACTATCCAAGCTAAAGGTTTTATAAACCTGGGCTTTGGTAGGGTGACTGTGACGAGTCTCGAAAAGAAGTCCGAAACAAAGACATAAAAACTCCAAAATGATAGACGTGGTTCAAATAAACCTTCACCACGCTAAAGCACCCAGTGCTCATTTCAACAAAATCATTTTGGAAAAAAACATACAGCTCGCACTCATCCAAGAACCATATCTGGTTAATGGTAGAGTAGCAGGGCTTGGAGAAAGTAGAGGTACTGTCATTTATGACCATACCTCGGCAAATCCTCGGTCTTGTATCTTTGTAAAGGAAGGGATTATATGTTTACCCATGTGGACCTACATTACTAGAGACATGACCGCAGTCAAAATCAACGTTCAAGAGGGAAGGGAAAGCAAAAGCTACATATTTGCTTCTTGCTACCTACCTTTTGAAAATGCTGACCCCATAAGCCCGGAGCTCCAGGACTTCGTCAATCACATGAGGGAGGAAGACCAGGACTACCTGATTGGCACAGATGCTAATGCCCATCACTCCACTTGGGGATCATCAGATGTCAACGATAGAGGTGAGTTACTACTTAACTTTATAAATAATTATAACCTATTGATTTTTAATGTTGGTAATGAACCAACGTTTGTCACTAGAGCTAGAACTGAGGTAATAGATATCACTATAGGAACTCAGAGAATGGCGAGAGTCATAGACAACTGGAGGGTATTAGATGAGATAATTTCATTATCTGATCACCAATACATTTCCTTCAGGTTATCAACCGATAAAGGTCCACCCACTACATATCGTAATCCCAGGAAAGCCAACTGGCAACTCTTCCGAACATCTCTTGGAAGAGAACTGGTAGAAGTGGATGTAAAGGACAGCAGGACTCTAGATGAAGCTGCTCTCTCTTTGGAGGGTGCACTTCTGAAATCTTTTGACAATTGCTGTCCGATTACACATAAAAATCACACCAAACAACCAGTCTGGTGGAGTAAAAACCTAGAAAACCTTCGAAAGAAAACTAGGAAACTGTGGAATAAAGCTAAGAGGGATGGTAATAGGGAAGCCTATCACAGGTCACTCACAGTTTATAACACAGAAATAAGAAAGGCCAAAAGGAGCTCATGGAGGACGTTCTGTGGTAGTATCGAAAATTTCGACTCAGCCGCGCGTCTCCAAAAGCTAATGGCAAGGGACCCTTTCTTTGGAATAGGTACACTAGTCAAACCTGATGGCTCACACACTAGCGATAGTAAAGAAACCCTTGAAGTGCTACTTGACGCACATTTTCCCGGACATATCTGTGCCACAACTGGGCTGAATCCCTCACATCCTGAAGAAGGCTCCCACCAGGTGCCAACTCAACAGGATTGGGAGGAGGCTAAGGCTGCGGTCACTAATCGAAGGGTAAAAGCGGCAGTATCCACATTCAAACCTTTTAAATCTCCAGGACCAGACGGAATCTATCCAGTTCTATTGCAAGAAGGATTGGACCTCATAGGTCCAGTACTGTGCAAGCTGTTCAGGTCTAGTCTGGCCCTGGGTTACATTCCCAAGTGTTGGAGAAGAGCAAAGGTCGTCTTTTTGGCTAAGCCAGGCCGGAGAAATCTGAGCCAGGCTAAGTCTTTTCGACCGATTAGCCTCTCATCCTTTCTTTTGAAAACACTTGAAAGATTAGTCGATTGGCGTCTGGAAGAGGACTTCATATATAGGATTCCTCACAACCCCAATCAGCATGCTTATCAGCGAGGCAAATCTACTGAAACAGCGCTGAACGAACTTGTTAGCAAGATTGAATTAGCGCTGAATAATCAAGAGATTGCCATGGCTGTCTTTCTAGACATAGAGGGTGCCTTTGATAACACCTCTTTGGACTCCATAATTAAATCCATCTCGGGAGCAGGTAAAACTATTTCCGAATGGGTTACACAGCTCCTCAAATCGAGGACAATTATCGCCGAACTCTTAGAGTCGAAAAAAGAAATCAATGCAACCAGGGGCTGTCCTCAGGGGGGAGTCATCTCTCCAAGGTTATGGAATCTTGTTGCGGATGAGCTTCTTAACGAACTAGATAAGGCTGGTTTCTTTGCCCTCGGGTATGCGGACGACTTTGTCATCCTAGTCCGAGGAAAATACAAAACAACTTTGTCAGAACTACTTCAGTATGCTCTCTCAATAGTTGAAAAGTGGTGCTTGAGTAGGGGGGTTAAAGTCAACCCTCTGAAAACCACTTTAGTACCTTTCACTAGAAAATATAAGCTAGGCGCCGTCCAGGCACCCAAATTTTTTGGTGAAAGAATTGAAATTGCTGAAGAAGTCAAGTTTCTCGGAGTTTATCTCGACAAGAAATTGACCTGGAATCAGCACATTAAGAAAACCACAGAAGGCCACACTTCATATTGCACGAAGGTCTGTTGGCAAAACTTGGGGTCTGACACCAGCAGTAACTCGCTGGATATACACTGCTTTAGTCAGACCTCGAATCACATATGCATCCTGCATATGGTGGAAGAAAGCTGAGCAGCTAACTGCTCAGAGGGAGCTGGAATCAACACAGAGGTCAGCTTTATTGATGATCTCTGGTTGCTTCAGAACAGCACCCACATTAGCTTTGGAAGTCATTCAAGGGCTTCCACCCTTATATTTATTTATCAAGGGGGAGGCCATCATGGGTGCTTTCAGGCAATCAATCAGTCGCTCTGGCAGGCTACCCGCCCGATACAGGGAACTGATCGAGAAATCTCATGTGACATACAAGCAGAATATGCCGGTTGACTACATGATTCCCAAAAAACAACCTTGACCTTTCCTACGAAGTACTAGTCAGACCTAGGTCAGACTGGGAAAAGGAATCAAGCCAAGAAATATTATCTCATGCGGGTATCAAATAATATACAGATGGATCTCGCATGAGTGGAAGCAGTGGGGCGGGCCTTTGCGGGCCAGGCTTCTGTAGAAAATCTGAAAGCTTAGGTACACTGGCAACAGTGTAACAGGCCGAGATTTTCGCCATTATAATGGGAGCCAGGCACGCACTGGAAATAGGCTGGAAAGGGAAGAAAATTACTTTTTTCTCCGACAGCCAAGCCGCCCTCAAAGCTTTAGAAACATACCAAATTAAGTCAAAATTGGTATGGGAGTGTGTTGGAACACTTAATGAACTAGCCACCCATAACAAGGTAAACTTGGAATGGATTCCAGGGCATAGTGGTCTCCAAGGCAACGAGGCTGCAGATCTCCTAGCAAGAGAGGCTGCAGAAAAAAGCTTCACTGGCCCTGAACCGGTGCTGGCCATACCCAAATGCCTGGTCCGTTTTAGTGCCAGGAAATGGGTCATGGATGAAGCAAATAAAGCTTGGAGAAACTCCAGTGGCATGCGACACTCTAAGCTGACGCTAACAGGATACTCCAAGAAACTCACTCAGGAATCTCTGTCACTCAACAGAAATAAACTAAGATTAATAGTGAGCCTACTCACTGGCCACGGACCACTTAGGAAACACTTACACAGATTAGGACTCTCTAGAGGAGAACCAATCGATTGTAGGCTATGTGGTCTGGAAGAAGAAACAGCAACACACATTCTCTTCGAATGTGAGGCGCTGGATAACAGGAGATTTAGGATTTTCGAATCCAATAATCTCGAAGATCTCCATAACCAAGAACACCTCGTCCAGAGACTGACACTTCTCATGAAGGGAACAGGTTTCTGGACTTAGGGCGTTAAGCATTGGACAACCACTCTCAACTAAGCCCAGTTAGGCCGTCATAGGCACAGAACTGGGAAATAGGATGAGAGATTTTCTCCCTGGTCACAATAGATCTTACTAGGTCGCAGTGTTAATTGTATGGTGTTTCAGACGAAACCCTGCAACCAGGTTTTATAATAATAATAATAATAATAATAATATAAGAGAACAATTTTCAGGTCACAGTGACTTCTCTTTAAGGTAAAATTATGAACTGGACATGAAAAAAGCCTAGACATTGGATCTGGGCATCCCCATATAATCCTCTCATTACCGTGATAAAAGTGTCTATGCCTATCTCACGGACACGGAATTATTATTATTACAACATATAGGTATTTGTGCCTATCTGACGGATACGGAATTATTATTGTTACTACAAGTCACGAAGTACTGCAACCATGTCCACACGCTGAAAAAGGATTTTTTAAAAAGTTTGTATAAAAACCATTCGCATAAAAACTATAGTAATTTAGCATATTTTATGCTAAAAAAAATCAATTTTTTCGCGTTTATACATAATTTTAGCATAATTTACACAAAAAGAGCCGTTCGTATAAAAATGGCTTTAGCATAAAAGTTTTTTATACTAAAATTAGCTTAATTTTATACAACAGGTTTTAATGACGTCATCTCATGTATGCTAACAGTGCCACATGTATGCTAAGAGAAGCTTTTTATGCGGAATATGTATAGTGAAGTTCGTATAATTTCATGCTAACAAAATCTTAACATAAAATAACTGTTTTCTTAGGGTAGCATAAATACTTTAGCATGAATTATATGCTAAACTAGTCCAGCTCCCGCATGAATGAGTCCCCGGGTTCGAACCCTGACGGGGGCAATAATTTGCAACCGTGATGGTTTGGTTACTGTTTAAGTTACTGACGAGGGTTCTACATTTAGCTGGGGATACTACAATACGTATTATATTATAATGTGATATACCTTTACAAAAAATTAATCATATAGAAACCTTGATAATATTTTCAAATGTGTTTCGCCCATGTTAAATAATCCTTAAACGTAATTCCCGGGAATATTATCTAATACCTATATTATTCTTAGCTTTTGTGTTGTAATTACTCAAACAGATTCCGTGGGAAACACATTAATATACCTTTAAAACCTACCTGTTATACCTACCTGAGCGTTGCGTAGCTTATATAAATAAATGAAATAGTGCTATGGGCTAGACTCGAGAAATGGACTCTGAAATCTATTAATATTAGGTAATAATACACAATGGAAGGATTTTAGAGGCAAAGGTTAAAGGTATATTTAACGGTGATGAGGCTTTCGGAAATTTAAAGCATATATACCTATATTATGTTATGTATAACCACACCACTCATATTGACCAACGGCGACGTATCAATTGGGTCACTAATGGAGAGAGGTCATCCTCTGTTTTTGCATGGATCGCAGGTATACGAGTGAAAGAACCTTTTTTAATGACATTTGGAACATTTGAACTGAACTTCGAAACACCTATGTGGAGTATAAAGTATTGTGTGTACAATTCATATACCTGATGTTAATATACGACGGGACCAGCTCCCACAGCACATGGCTCAGTGGTCTTTGCACTCGTTAGCCCCGGGCTCGAATCCGGCGGAGACAATAATTTGTCAACATGGGTTTGGATGTTTTCGGGACCCATTCACCCTCGTAACGACAATCTATCTATGGAGGTATTGTCCATAGCGACTTGTCCTCAGCAATTACAGAAAAGATGGATTATAATTAGATTTGGATGTACTGGAAAAAATCCTACAATGCTGTAGTGAGCACCTATATGAGCACCTATATACCTACAAATTATTAGTGGCCACCTGAATTGGGGAAAAATGATCAACTCAACTTACGGGAGTTCTGCAGCAAAAATGAATGATCTGAGAGCAAAATGTTCGAGAGTAAAATGTTATAAAAATTACCTGAATTACTAAAGACAATTGTTAAACTTTTAACTTTTCATACCAATTTCACAAAAAACCACTTTTTTGCCCAAATATTTTTCATTTGTACTGTGTGTGTGTCTGTGTATGTATGTGTGTGTGTGTTTGTGTGTACTGTGTGTGTGTGTATGTATGTGTGTGTGTACTGTGTGTGTGTGTATGTATGTGTATGTGTGTATGTATGTGTTTACGGATTAATAATTAGCCGAACGCGTAAAAGAAAAATTAATACTTAGCCGAACTTTACACAAATATCCAATACTTAGCCGAACCATGAGAGGTTCGGCTAATTCCTTTTTCCATTTTCATTGAAAATATAACTTTTTAAGTTTTCTGAGTGGTATTGGCGCATAGAGAATGAGTTGAAGAAATTATATTAATAATTTGAAAAATAAATATTAGATAGTCTTTCTCATTTTACAAAAAAACCCAATAAAATTGATGTTCGTCTAAATATTAATTTTTTTTTACGTATATTCTTACGCAGCAAAAATTAGGACGAACCAAAAATCGGGTATCGAAGCTATCGGTTTTTTTTTTGTTGAAACTTCGTTAATTTTTTGTTTCAACTGCTGTCCCGACCTGGTTTTGTCCAAGATATCTTTAAGTGTAATTTTGTATCTGTTTAATCTTGTAATATAATTTTAATTTACATTATTATGTGATTGGAAAATTTCCAGTAAATCTACTTTCTTTACCTCTGCAGTGGGAAGTAATTTCAAATAGAATTCTGTATAAGTATGAGGATTTGAGGAATATTATGGCTTTACAAATCTCTACAAGTTGAACATAATTATACACTCAGAGGTTGCTCATAAATCTACAAGTGAACGAACCGTGATCATAAATTTTGATTTTGTTTCTTTTTTTTTTTTTAAAAAAAAAAGGTGATTGTTTCAAGGACTTTTTTTATTTCTTAGCATGAAAACAGGAGCTACTATAGACCTTTGTGGTTTGTTATTAATGGGCGAGAGTGACTCATTACTACCATTTAGGTGCTGTGTCATCACGAGTAGCACCGGAGGGTATCCTCACAATCAACTATAACCAAATTTAGAATACAATTTTTTGTCGGCTCCAGCGATCAAACCGCGGACTTTTGTACGCAGTGCTTAGCACCCGGCTATCGTGAGCTTGAATTTTGCATTGATTGTTCTTTATATATTAATTTAGCTACCTCTTTTACTGAAAAGTGGAATGAATGGAAAGAAATTTGTTTAGATGAAAACAGCCCAAGCGGAATACCTGGATATGTAGAATACAGGGCGATTCCAAATATCCACATTTATTTAGTTTGAATAATTTGAAACCTGCCAGGACAATGTAAATCTTTTTTCACGTGTATGATTCTTTTGCTGCAAGTAAAAGTGAACTACCATATTATAATATTATGCCAAGAGGGGTACAAGTACTGTACATAGTTACTATTTTTACTTTTAAGGGTGTATTATACTACTTAATACATTTTTATTTTTGGACGGGTGTTTTTTTTTTTTTTTTTTTTGTGGGTTTAACGTCGCTTTCAACTGCCATGGTCATATCACGACGGGGGTTTTACCCTCCATTCGCAGGAAACTCACAAACCTGCTATCATTGACTCTACCCAGCCTGAGTGGGGCCGGGAAAAATCGTCACGGAATTAGAATTTGAATGGTCACCCATCCAAGTCTTAACCTCGCTAGATGTCGCTTAACTTCGGTGTT
The DNA here is from genome assembly GCA_024516035.1 of Bactericera cockerelli. Lineage (NCBI taxonomy): Eukaryota > Metazoa > Arthropoda > Insecta > Hemiptera > Triozidae > Bactericera > Bactericera cockerelli. The sequence goes on along the minus strand of CM044956.1, from coordinate 7,521,212 downwards.
CTGAAAGGGAAACCGGTGTATTCAAACATGCCTCGACGCTGGCTTTTGAGGGTTATTGTACTACTAAATACTATTTTTACTTTTGACGGGTGTATTGTACTATAAATACTATTTTTACTTTTGACGAGTGTATTGTTATACTAAATACTAATTTTACTTTTGACGGGTTGTTATTTACAGCTAAATACTATTTTTACTTTGACGGGAGTATTGTACTACTAAATACTAATTTTACTTTGACGGGTGTTTGTACAGCTAATACTATTTTTACTTTGTGACGGGTGTATTGTATACTAAATACTATTTTTACTTTTGACGGGTGTATTGTACAGCTAAATACTATTTTTAGACTGAGAAAAATGAAATTTAAAAATGTACGTAGAAAAAAATTTAAGTTTAAAATACCTAAAATTGCATACTTGATGAGATTGAAGGCAAATGTCAATATAATAAAATACCCTTCAACTTTTCTGAGGTATGGCAAAAGTGGTTCCAATGCTTGTTTAAGGTTTATTCACCACTGCTATCTTCAGTTCAAATTGAAAGAAATCCTTAAAAAAGAGGTTATATGTCGAATGTTTTGTTAGGATTTGACTCGTCTGAGATTTTGGATGTTTTCAGAAATCGAATGAACTTATCTTTCGAACCGTAGTCCGATTTGTAATGAACTAAAGTGCTATCGATAGATCTAGTTGATTTTTAAGATAAGTGTACTCGTTCATTTTTGTCATTTTACATTAAAGGGTTACTTTTTAACGGAAACACTTTTTGACGCACAACTGGGTTTAGAAGGACTAAAGTTATCAAAAAGTATGCATGCGATTTAAAAAAATAATTACGATATAGGCAGATCTTGCGAAACGTTATCCTAATTAGCATATAAAACTTCACATATTATTTTTATTTGCCATTTTTATCAAAAATTTTCTATTTGGGCCTACCTCGAACTTTCAAAGGTCTGAAAACTGGCAAAATGCAAGCATCAAAATTGTGTTAGTCATGCTTAATCGTTAGTTGAGAGTATTGAAATCAACGTTTGTTTTCAAAAACGCTTCATATATCATGTTATGCAATCATTTTGAGAAGCTTTGTGGCTTTCCTGTGGCGGTACGGAAATTTTTTGGGAACCAAAAACGTATATTTTTGACTACTTCTTTCTAAAATTTAGTTTAAAATACCTAAAATTGTACTTAATGAGAATTGAATGGAAAATGCAAATATGATAAATACCCCTTCAATTTCGCTGATATGCAAACAAGTGGTTCCAAATGTGGTAAGGCTTTATTCACATGGCTATCTTCAGTTCAAATTTGAAAAATCCTTAAAGAAGAGGTTATACAGGGTGTCCACCATAACTTGGACACTCAATTTACTCGGCCTTGAAAGGTTTTGAAAATAATAATCCTAGGGTACATGGTCTAATTATGCGGTTTCAGTCATGAATTTTTTTTATACAGGGTGGTTCAAAGTTAGAAATGATTTGTAAAACTTTCGATTTTTAATGGTTCGACCTGATTTTATTTGATATTTTACTTCTAATGGTTCTTGAGTTACTTTTTTAAACCAAAATTTTACATACAGGGTGGTTTTTTTCGACCAATTTTTTTTCTAAATCTCGGAATAACTCATGTTTGTGTAATTTTTTCGATAACAAGAATGAAAGTGTTTGTGTAATGAAAACACGCACGTTCAATTGGCATCAAAAAAATTTATACAGGGTGGTTTCACAAGTGAAGTAATGTTTTTTTGATATGTTTTTTTTTAAACAAGTTTTTTTAATTTTTATTTTGAGATTAATAATTTTAACTTAATTTTACACATTTTTTGTTAGTCATATCGAAATAACACAAAACTAAGTTTGTACAGGGGTGAGACATAAAATTTTTTTGGGACACCTGTATATGGGCAGTCAAGAGAGTAAAATTAAATTAAAAACTAAATGTGCAGAAAAAACTTTGATTTTTAATGATATTCAAAAAGTTACGAGTAATTTTAACTAATATTGTCGCATGGACCGACAATGGGTACTCGAGGTTTATTAAATTCAACGAGACTTCGAATGTGGGGAAAAAACAAGTAAGAAACACGAATTTTTGAAGCCATTTCAATTTGGTGTTACACAATGAATGATTTTAAAACTAGAAATAAAAAGTAGGTAGGAGTAGCACAAATTGAAAATGGCTTTTGAATTCATTTTTTTCTTTCAGATTTGGATCCTCGTTGGAATTTTAGACAATGTTCGATACCATATGATGTTTTATGAAAAATATCTATAGGGTGGTCCATGCGACATATTAGTTAAAAACACATAATTTTTGATATCATTAAAAATCAAAGTTTTTCTATGTACATTTGGGTTTTTATATTTAATTTTAGTCTCTTTGTGCCCATTACAGGGTGTCACAAAAAAATTATGTCTCACCCTGTACAACACTTTAGTTTTGTTTTTCGATATGACTAACAAAAAATGTGTTAAAATTAGGCGAGTGAATTATTAATCCAAATAAAAATTAAAAAAACTCGGTTTTTAAAAAAATTCAAATCATTATTTCATTGTGAACACCTGTATAAAAAAAATTGATGCAATTGAAAGTGCGTGTATTCTAACACAAACACTTTCCATTCTTGTTATCGAAAAAATTACACAAATGAGTTATTCGAGATTTAGAAAAAAAATTGGTCGAAAAAAACACCCATTATGTAAAATTTTGTTAAAAAAGTATCAAAAACCATTTAGAAGTAAATATTTTCAAATAAAATTCAGGTCGTTCCATTTAAAAATCGAAAAGTTGACAAATTGATTTTGACTTTTGAACCACCTATTTAAAAAATTCATGATGAAACTGATAATTTAGACCATGTTACCATAGGATTTTTTATTTTCTCAAAAACTCTTTCAGGCCGACCAGTAATTTGAGTGTCCAAGTTTGGTGGACACCCGTAATATGTCGACATGTTTGTTTGGATTTTGATCGATCTGAGATTTTTAATGTTTTCAGAAATCGAATGAACTTATCTTTTCGAACGTAGTCGATTTGAATGAACTAAAGTCTATCGATAGATCTAGTGGATTTAAGTTAGCTGTATCTAGTTATTTTCTGTCATTTTATACATAAAGGCTTACTTTTTAATGGAAAAACTTTTTGAGACCAACTGGGTTTAAGAATGACCTGGGTTATCTTAAAAACTATGCATGCGATTTCAAAAAATAAAAATGTTGATGTTTTTATTGCCAATTTAGGAGAATAAAGTTTCGCAAAGATTGCCTAGTTTGTTTATTTTTTTAAAATCGCATGCATACTTTTTGATAACCCAGGAAATTTTAACCAGTTGTGCGTCAAAAGTGTTTTCGTTTAAAAGTAACACCTTTATGTTAAAATGCAAATCTATTTGCTATTTCTTCAATTATCATCAAAGTATGCAATTTTAGGTATTTTAAACTAAATTTTAGAAAGAAGTAGTCAAAAATATACGTTTTGGTTCCCAAAAAATTTCGTACCGCCAACAGGAAAGCCACAAAGGTCCTTCAAATGATTGCATAACATGATAATATGAAGGCGTTTTTGAAAAAACAAACGTTGATTTCAATAGCTCTAAATAAACGATTAAGCATGGGACTAACACAAATTTGATGCTTGCATTTTTATCCAGGTTTTCAGACCTTTGAAAGTTGAGGTAGCAAAATTAGAATTTTTGTAAGAAAATGGACAATGAAATATTGTTGAATTTTTATGCCAATTTGGTGATCATGTTTCGCAAGATTGCCTAATATCGTTAATTTTTTTGATATCGCATCATACTTTTTGATACCCAGGCTATTCTTAACCCAGTTGTGCGTCAAAGTGTTTTCCGTTAAAAAGTAACCCTTTATGTAAAATGATGAAAATGAACGAGAACAGCCTATTTCACAACCCAAACTAGATCTATCGATAGCCTTTAGTTCATTCAATCGGACGTTACGGTTCGAAGATAAGTTCATTCGATTTCTGAAAACATTACAAAAATTCAGATCGAGTCAACTGGGTTAAGAATGACCTGGGTTATCAAAAAACTATGCATGCGATTTCAAAAAAATAAATGTTGATGTTTTTATGCCAATTTGGGATAACGTTTCGCAAGATCTGCCTAGTTTCGTTTATTTTTTTAAAATCGCATGCATACTTTTTGATAACCCAGGAAATTCTTAACCCAGTTGTGCGTCAAAAGTGTTTTCCGTTTAAAAGTAACCCTTTATGTAAAATGCAAAATCATATTTGCTATTTTCCTTCAATTATCATCAAGTATGCATTTTAGGTATTTTAACTAAATTTTAGAAAGAAGTAGTCAAAAATATACGTTTTTGGTTCCCAAAAAATTTCCGTACCGCCAACAGGAAAGCCACAAAGGCTCCTTCAAAATGATTGCATAACATGATAATATGAAGGCGTTTTTGAAAAACAAAACGTTGATTTCAATAGCTCTCAACTAACGATTAAGCATGGACTAACACAGATTTGATGCTTGCATTTTTGCCAGGTTTTCAGACCTTTGAAAGTTCGAGGTAGGCCAAAATAGACATTTTTGATAAGAAATGGACAGAATGAAATAATATGTTGATATTTTATGCCAATTTGGGATAATGTTTCGCAAGATCTGCCTAATATCGTTAATTTTTTTGATATCGCATGCATACTTTTTGATAACCCAGGCCATTCTTAACCCAGTTGTGCGTCAAAAGTGTTTTCCGTTAAAAAGTAACCCTTTATGTAAAATGACAGAAAATGAACGAGAACAGCCTATCTCACAATCCACTAGATCTATCGATAGCACTTTAGTTCATTCAAATCGGACGTACGGTTCGAAAGATAAGTTCATTCGATTTCTGAAAACATCCAAAATCTCAGATCGAGTCAAATCTTAAGCAAAACATGTCAACATATAACCTCTTCTTTAAAAATTTCTTTCAAATTTGAACTGAAGATAGGCAGTGGTGAATAAAGCCTTACCAAGCATTTGGAACCATTTGTTTGCATACTCAGGCAAAGTTGAAGGGGTATTTTATCATATTTGATATTTTGCCTTCAATTGTCATCAAGTATGTAATTTTAGGTATTTTAAACTAAATTTTAGAGAGAAGTAGTCAAAAATATACGTTTTTGGTTCCCAAAAAATTTCCTTACCACCAACAGGAAAGCCACAAAGGCTCCTTCAAAATGATTGCATAACTTGGATATTGAAGGGTTTTTTGAAAAAAAAAAGTTGATTTCAATAGATCTCAACTAACTATTAAGCATGGGCTAACACAGATTTTTGATGCTTGCATTTTTGCCAGGTTTTCACACCTTTGAAAGTTCGAGGTAGGCCAAAATAGACATTTTTGATGAGAAATGGACAGAATGAAAAAATAATGTTTTTATGCCAATTTGGGATAATGTTTCGCAAGATCTGCCTAATATCGTTGATTTTTTTTTAAATCGCATGCATAGTTTTTGATAACCCAGGCCATTCTTAACCCAGTTGTGCGTCAAAAGTGTTTTCCGTTAAAAAGTAACCCTTTATGTAAAATGACAGAAAATGAACGAGAACAGCCTATCTCACAATCCACTAGATCCATCGATAACACTTTAGTTCATTCAAATCGGACGTACGGTTCGAAAGATAAGTTCATTCGATTTCTGAAAACATCCAAAATTTCAGATCGAGTCAAATCTTAAGCAAAACATGTCGACATATAACCTCTTCTTTAAGAATTTTTTTCAAATTTGAACTGAAGATAGCCAGTGGTGATTAAAGCCTTGCCAAGCATTTGGAACCATTTGTTTGCATACTCAGGCAAAGTTGAAGGGGTATTTTATCATATTTGCATTTTGCCTTCAATTATCATCAAGTATGCAATTTAGGTATTTTAAACTAAATTTTAGAGAAAAGTAGACAACAGGAAAGCCACAAAGGCTCCTTCAAAATGATTGCATAACTTGGATATATGAAGAGGTTTTTGAAAAACAAAAGTTGATTTCAATAGCTCTCAACTAACGATTAAGCATGGACACAGATTTTTGATGCTTGCATTTTTGCCAGGATTTCAGACCTTTGAAAGTTCGAGGTAGCCCAAATAGACATTTTTGATAAGAAATGGACGGAATGAAATAATCTGTTGATGTTTTTATGCCAATTTGGGATAACGTTTCGCAAGATCTGCCTAATATCGTTGATTTTTTTGAAATCGCATGCATACTTTTTGACAACCCAGGCCATTCTTGACCCATTTGTGCGTATACTACTATCGGGACTCCGTTGTGGCCGCTTGCCATATAAATAAATTTGAAGAGAATCGGTTGAGAACATTATAAATATTATAGTAAGTTTAATTAGATAGAACAAAAATATTCAGGGTCTTCATAAAGTCTCACCCAGGCCTAGGTTTCTCGAAAACGACTCAAAATATCAAAAAACGCAAAAACTCGTATTCCTTTATATTTAGGGGGATTGATTTTCAGCCAAAAAATTTTTGCCTACACGGCCCCAGTCAGGCTGGGCATGGACCAACTTTAAAATCTTAAATAGAATGGTATGTCTTGTGGCATATTGTTTTAAAGGTCTTATTGAGAGAAGTTCATTACAATAAATTTCAGTGTGCTACGACTTAGCGTTCTTGAGATACAGGGTCGGACGTCCTGCGTAATATCCCTATATTTTGACCTATAACTCGTTAACCGTAAATTATGGAGAAAATTTTTCTTGATAATAATAACTCCTTATAGCAAGAACTTTCGATCAAGTTAAAATTTGATTTGTTTTTTCGTTAAAATTTTTTCGACTGTTCGTCCGGCTGGCTGACGAAACCGACCAGAAACTAACATCAACAGAGTATGTCGAGTTATAACTTGTTCGAAAAGTCTCATCATAAGGAGTTATTATTAACAAGAAAAATTTTCTCCATAATTTACGGTTATCGAGTTATAGGTCAAAATATATGGATATTACGCAGGACGTCCGACCCTGTATCTCGAGAACGGTAAGTTGTAGCTCACTCAAATTTGTTGTAATGAACTTTTCTTAATAAGACCTTTAAAACAATATGCCACAAGACATACCATTCTATTTAAGATTTTAAAGTTGGTCCATGCCCAGCCTGACTGGGGCCGTGTAGGCAAAATTTTTTCGGCTGAAAATCAATCCCTCTAAATATAAAGGAATACGGGTTTTTGCGTTTTTTGATATTCTGAGTCGTTTTCGAGAAACCTAGGCCTGGGTGAGACTTTATGAAGACCCTGTATACAGTAAAATACAATGAAATTATAAAGAAAAACAAAAAGATTGAGCAAAGATACAAGAACAAAAAAAAAAGAATGAAGTTAATGTCCTACTTCAGGGGCGGGGTCATATATTGCCTGTGGCAATCTCTTCCACCCAACCCTTGGGACATTTGTAAATACAAGTGATTCAGTAAAAAATCTCTGATTCTAGCGATAATAAAAGTAGAAAAATTTGAATGCCATTCACGAGGAAGTATTGTGTCCATAATTGGCAGTGCATTTTATTCTCTTTCTATTAAACGGATCTGAACATACCAACATTGCCTTTTGCTTTATGAATTATTATAGCATTCAAAAATCTCGAACTCAGAACCAAATGACTAATATTCATGTATAGGTATATAGCAGTATTTTTCCTTCTTCTGTGGAGGGTCTGTGGGGAGGTCTTAGTTGTTAACACATAATAAAGGATCAAATTTTGTTTAGGTTTAAAAGTGCAGATCTCTTGTATTTAATGGCCTTCTTTTAAAAGGGGATACCTACCACGCTCCAAAGGCAAAGTACAAATGCAACTCATATAAATAAAAAAAGGTTGTGTTTCACTAAATTCAGACCGTTAGAAATAAAAACAAAGGGAGAATGGAGGTAATTATTTATATTGTACAGTTTGCCGACTTTACAACTTCTTATTCCTTTCGAGATTTTGACGAAATTTTTTACACATATAGGTATAGGAGACGTATTGTAGGTGGTCCCATTTTAAATTCATTAACTTCGCACTATCACTTGTTGGTGATACAGACCATGTGTCTGACCACTATATTTTTACTTAAACGCTTATATCTCTTGAACAATACACCCAATTGTCACGAAATTATGTATGTATATTGTATATGCTGGGAGTTAGCGTTCTCATTGTGCATTTATAGCTAAATCATAAGCTTTGATATTTAGGAAATCCAATTTTTTTTACAAAAAAGTGCAAAAATAACGTCTATGACTTGCCGATACACAATTTTTTGTAGATTTGGATTTGTAGGAAAAACGTTATTCTACCATAATATTTATAACATATAAAATTTGAAGAAAATCGGTTAAGCGGTTTTAGATAATATATAATAACACTCTATATTGGAAGGTAAGATACCTATACTTATATAAGAGAGTTTCACTCACTGACTGACTCACTCACTCACTGATTCATCACTGTTTCTCCGAACTGGTAAGTCCTAGGAAGCTGAAATTTGGTAGGTAGCTTTGTCTTATAGTCTAGATGTGCAATAAGACGGAATTTTTCGAAATTCCCACTACAACACCTGCCATTGGCGAAAAAGGATTTTTTGCTTCTAGCGGGCCATGCTTCGGCCCGCAAAGCGGGCGACAGCCCGCTAGTAATAGATATAATAACCACCAGGCGAGGTTAATACTCAAAGCATTTTCTACCACCTTAACCCTCAGAGTCTTATTATTTTGTGGTTACAAACTCAAATAAATGAGGAAAAATTCATGCACTGGGTGGGATTCGAACCAACGGATCCCTACACTATAATTTCTAGTTATTATGTTTTACTAGTTATAATATTATCCTGTATAAAATTTACAATAAATAAAGAGGTGCTAATTAAACTGTTAGCATAATGGGACTCCCTGTCTCGAGCTGACAGTCTAAATAAAGCACTACTATACTATACTATACTACACTACCTAGATCACCAGACTAGCGCTTTAACCACTTGACTACCAGTGCACTGTACAAGAGATACAATGGAGTTTTATTTTATTTTTTAAAGATGAGTGTTTAACAGCCTTTTTTATTTCGTAGCTATAAACAGGGGCTACTGTAGAAGCTTGTGGTCTGTGTTGTAGCCTGCCCATCCCGTAGTATGCCTCCACTCTGATGGGCGAGAAGTGACACAATACTTACCGTTTAGGTGCTGAGTCAACACGAGCGCACCGAAAGGTATTCCCTACAAACAACTGTAACCAAATTTTGAATACAAATTTTTGTCGGCGCGGGGGTTCGGACCCGGGACCTTCCGCATAGGAAGCGAGTGCTTAACCACTGAGCTTAAGTATAAAATCTCAAAATTGCCACGTGTATACAATGTAAACCAATCACGAGGAAGTATTGTGTTAATAATTTATTGACAGTGTATTACTTCCGAGAAATTTCTAATATTAGAAACTAATATTTCTAATATTAGAAATATTAGTATTGTGTTCGTTTCTGTAAAAAAAAAAAACATTTTTTTGCTCTGAGCAATTTTGGTTTTGTGTCCGTCTGTCGGTCTATTAAAAATATTCCTTGTAACGCGCAAATCTCGGAAACTACTCAATGGATTTTGATTAAAATTTCCTACGTGTATATAATGTGAAATAATCACGAGGAAGTATTGTGTCCATAATTGGCAGTGTTTTTTATCTTCAAATTATTTCGATGATTATTATTTTGTTTTACCAAGAGTTGTGTATAATAATTTCCTGAGAACTTATATGTTTCATTCCTATTATAATTATATTAGAAAATTTAGGAAGTAATAGTAGGACCTGACTCATCTGACCAAACTTATCACACGTAAAGTTTCGTTCCATTAAGTAGATAATGCCTTGATTTAATCATTCCATTTTCCTGCCCGAGCAAAGCTATGTTAAGACAATAATATACTTTTCAATTATTTATTTTTTTAAAAGCGACGTTAAACCCCACTTTTAACTGCATGGTCATATGACGACGGGGGTGTTACCCTCTTTTCACAGGAAACTAAAAAAACCGGCTATCCACATAAACCTCACCCAGCCTTTGTTGGGCCGGAATACCAGCATCACGAAGATGTACGTTGCTCAACTTCGGTGATCCTACAAGAACCGGTGCCTTCAACGCTGGCTCAAAAATCGTTAATGTTCGGTTAAGTACTATTTTTTCATTTGCGTGTTCTGCTAAGTATCAAACGCGAAAATGGTTCGGCTAAGTATTGCTGAATGAGGAAATTTTAGAGACCGGCACTGGTCGCTTCGCGCTCGGGAATTAGCAGAACGTTAGAATTTTTCAATTATTTTCGAAATGGTTGAGAATTGTAAAAAAAACCGAGAAGTGTGTATCTCTTAAATTAAAATTGCTAGCAATTGATATAAACCTTATTCAAATCGGACAAACTTTTCTTAAGTTCGGCTAAGTCGCAACGCGAAAATGGTTCGGCTAAGTATTGCTGCGTGAGGATGTGTGTGTGTGTGTGTGTTTGTGTGTACTGCGTGTGTGTATGTATGTGTGTGTACTGTGTGTGTGTAATGTGTGTGTGTAATGTGTGTGTGTATGTGTGTGTGTATGTGTGGGGTGTGTGTGTGTGTGTGTGTGTGTGTGTGTGTGTGTGTGTGTGTTTACGATCCTGAACATAACAGTATCGATGCACACACATAAAGTTATACAAATGAAATATTTGAAGACATAACTTCAAGCCAAATTGGTACACCGCTCGTGCTTAACATAATCTCGGTCGCATGAACCATGCATTTTTCGTACAAAAAGGCACTTTATACTTATTTCCGCATACTTTTTATGTCAACGCAAAATGTTTGCATAAAGTTATACATACAGGAAATTTGAAGACATAACTTCAAGCCAAATTGGTACACCGCTCGTGCTTAACATAATCTCGGTCGCATAAACCATGCATTTTTCGTACAAAAAGGCACTTTACACCTATTTCCGCATACTTTTTATGTCAACGCAAAATGTTTGCATAAAGTTATACATACAGGAAATTTGAAGACATAACTTCAAGCCAAATTGGTACATGGCTCATGCTTAACATAAACTTGGTGGCATGAACCATGCATTTTTCGTACAAAAAGGCACTTTATACTTAATTCTGCATGCTTTTTATGTCAACGCAAAATGTTTGCATAGAGTTATACATACAAGAAAATTGAAGACATAACTTCAAGCCAAATTCGTATACCTCACAGTCTTAGCATAACTGCTATGCTAAACTATTAGCATAAACCATACGTGTTTCGCATATAAAGTAATTGTATGCTACTTTACGCACGCATTTCATGCCAATGAGGGCTGTTCGTATAAAACTATACAAACATAAAAATAAGAGCTATAGATTCATGCTAATTTAACATGATTGACATTCTTTGTATAGACTTATGTAAAGTCTGCATAATTTTTAGCATAGAAATAGGGCGGTTTGTATGGTTTCATGCTAAGGTTTTATGTTTCCAATAAAGATAGTTGTGTTCGGTTCGATCATTTCTTTTTAAGTGTGACAAGGCAAGGTTGTATTAAATACGTTCGTAATGTCAGTGAGCGAATTTTTGGGAGATGATCTAGGTGAAAGAGAGGGACAGTCTACTAAAAAGTGTAAAATGAAATAGCCTAATGATAAAATTAAAACCTTGCTTGAGTTTACAGAAATTACACATTAATTTAAATTTTACCTACCTATTCTAAAAAAATGTACCCAGTTTCTTATTGTTCACAAAGTATCTTAGTTACCTAAAATATTTAGACTTCATGAGAATACGGGACCTAATCATAGAACAGTTTCCTTTTGAACAAGAAACCTCCACGATCTGGTTCAAATTGTACCGTTCCAATGACAGCGACAATGATCTGCCTGAAGCATTTTCTTCAAAGAAAGATAAGTCTTACCGAAGCTCCACGTCCGGCTTGCTGTATGAAATCTGGCGAACTCTCAGAAATAAAGGAAAGAAGGAAGGTGTCATCGAGTTCAAGAAGCGAAGGCCAAGTCAGAACCGGGAAAACCAAGAGCAGGAGGACTCGGAGTTGAACAAAAGCATTGCAACAGACACATTCAATATCGTAGGTATGTATATACTTAAACTACAAATAGATAACTTATGACAGACCTCAGTAGCCTGATCAATAAGGCGACGGACTTGTAACCTGGAGGTCGGTGGTTCGAGTACCAGGTTAAGCATATATTTGGTAAAGCGAGTTTGGGTAGTTGTGATCAAAATAGTGATTAGTACAAATATCTTAAAAAAAAGGTATAAATAAAATAATTTTGTAGCTCAGATGTGGGGCTACGTGACTTTTTTTATAACATGTGTTGTTTTGTTTTCAGAAAACACCGTAGTTCAAAACTATCTGCAATGGTTGGAGACTGCTACTCCAAGTGATTCCTTCGAGACTATCAAACTCCGTTGGGAGGATACATCAAGGGACAGACTCCAATGTTTGCAGGCGGGCAATGAAAAATTTCAATCAATCATCCAGTACTTCAACACATATCGTATTCTGCGGGATCCTGAAAGAGGACCTGTGTTGGTAAGTTATTTCTTTTTTGATTTTTGATATTATATGAAATTACATTTTTACAATAAGTCCTTAATATTAACTTGAATACTGAATAGATAATTATTATTTACTGACATACGAGTAACATGCCCTAAACAACCCACACTAAGAAAATCGGTGATTTTCTTGTTATGTGGTATAGTACTATTTTTCTCACTTTATTTTACTTTCAATTCTATTTCTCTCTCTCTCTCTCTCTCTTCCTTTCTTTCTCTCTTTCTTTCGTTTATTTTTCATTTTCTATTCATTTTTTAATTATTTTGATCTCACTTCCTTTTCTCATTCTTTATCTCTTTTTCTTTCTCTTGACTATCAATGATAGTTGATTATTTATCTCGTGTGTTCTTCTCTGTTCTAGATAAACATGGACTTTGACATATTGCATCCTGGAAGAACAACGTGTTTGATTGAAGGTCTTCTCCATCACAGGGACAAGATCATCACCCTAGCAAAAGCCGTGAAGGAGAGGGCCTCGGACTGCGCAGTGTCTGCTATTGCTGCCCTACCTCACATCAGTTCCCTCCACAAAAAAGGTGAAGTGTCACTCTTGGAAACCATCAAGGTCTGAAGTTTGCGAGGGATTCATAATGCATGTGTCCAGTCCTTCTAACATTGAAACCTGCAGGGTGAGTCGGATCGAAAAATTGACTAAAATGTACAGACCTAAAATGTATGTAGGTGATTTTAAAAATCCAACCAATGTTTATTGTGTTGTGGATGACATTTTACAACCTCAAAATTCAATTGTAGCAGCTGTAGATCTTTGTTTCAAGATTTTCTTTGTAACACATTGTAATTACCCAGAAGAGAGTCAACATCTGTGGCTTACACTCCAGCTAGGTTTCTACGAAATATCCACCAAGTATGATAAGATTCATGCACCGACTACTAAACTTTTAGCTGACCTTGCATTAATGCCTAAAGCAAATAGAGCAGCCAGGGCATCTAGGTAGGTAATTTGTCTGCTCAAAGTAGGGGAATGTCGGGGACTAAAGGAGGTTACGTTTAATTAAATTTCCGACCATCAAAGTCTCGGTTTTACAATCCTCTTTTTGAGCTGTTAAACTTGCTCTATTTTCTGCTCTCTTCCTCCAATATTTGAAAACATTTTCTTTTTGTCTTTTCCATTTTGCCCCACCTTCCCCTACATGTGTCAGCCCCCTATACAGAGAATTTTTTTATATACTTTTTTTAGTTTAGTTTACTTGTAGGTACAAATTTTGAGCTCCTTTATCGTATTTTTTGTTGTTTTATTCTATTTCAATTTGCTTACTATTATATATTTGTTTACTAATAGTCACCGTGGCAGAGTGAGTTAGCGCGCTAGGCATTGCACGCATGGTGACCTGGGTTCGATTCCCAGCGGGGCAGGAATTTTTCTGCTCTGTACTTGGATGTTCGGGGTCCACTCATACTTCGTGAGGAAAAATGAGTAGTTACTTGTATGAGTAACGACCAGTGGCGGCATTACCAGAGTAAAAAGAAATGAATGTAATAGAATAATTCGAAAAGTAAAGGAGGCTCTTAGTAATGCTGCGCTACACACAAAAGTTGTGAAGAGGCTTTGTGCTTCACCACAAATAAAATCATACATATATTTGTTTACTATGCTCATTTGCGAGGACTGTCAAAAATTGTTCCAAACTATTTTTTCATAATTATTGTAAGCAGGACTCATGTCCTGTACGTGCTAGAAATGGTAATTACCATTTGACAATTCCCATTTTACCGCTCCCCGATAATGTAACATATAAGTTGTATTTTTTCTTAAATGTTTATATAGTGTAATATCTGCAAATAAAAAGTTGTTGATGTGTAATTTCTGTAAATTTAAAAATTGTTAATGTGTAATTTCTGTAAACTTAAAAATTGTTGATGTGTAATTTCTGTAAATAAAGAGTGTAATGTGTTGTACATTATATTTACTTGAATTGAATTCTTCTTCATTTTCCACACATAGGGCAATACATATATCCTATGACTTTGTATGACTAGGAATATGCATGTAGATGACTTCCGTCCGAGTGCAAAATATTTATGCACTTAGTCGGAGGCTATCCTGCAAATTTCTGTACATTCAAATACATAGGTATATGTATAGCTGTATGCAAAAGTATGCATACAGCTATACGTATCATACGTATAGCTGTATGCATACTTTTGCATACTGCTATGAGAACGTTCGCATATTGAATATGCGAACGTTGGCATAGTGACTATGCCAACGTTAGCATAGTCACTATGCCAAGGGTCGCATAGTGACCATACCAACGTTCGCATATTGTTATGCCTACTTTGCATAATAGTTAGCATAACACTATGCCAACGTTAGCATGCGGTTTTTAACAGTATGCCTACTTCGCATAACAGTTAGCATAACACTATGCCAACGTTAGCATGCGGATTTTAACAGTATGCCTACTTCGCATAACAGTTAGCATAACACTATGCTTACTTCGTATACTGGTATGAAAATGACACAGCAAGTATGCATAATCTTTATGATAGGCGAATTACTTTATGCTAAGATACGTATAATGTTATGTTAAACAAATGAAATTCAGAGCATAGACTATGCAAGTTAAACATGTTATTATGCTATCAATGAATTGAATTGAATTGAACAATAGCATAACTTTATACATCCGTTGGCATAAAAGTAATGACGTCACAACTATGACGTCACGACTTTTGACAAATTTCGTTAGCATAAATTATGCTAACCACTTTATGCTAAAGTCGAAAATATCGCGTATGCTAACTTTGCAAGGGCCCCCCGTATGTTTAATTAATCACAATACTATGTTAAATTTCGCAGTTGGTTTTTCACCGTGCACCAATGTCAATAATGGGCGAACGTCTTTCATTTGAATCAAAGAGATTGATTCATGGCGTTCTTTGGATGAACCTATCTTGAATCTCTCCGATTGAAGTGACTGATTCAATGAAACTATCCATATACACTGTCAGTCAAACTAGTTCGGTCAATCCGTCAGTCTATTTTTAGTCAGTCGTCGTATTAAGGTAGACGGATTCGATCACCCTTCAATCCCATCATTCAATTCTCACAATGCACGCACTTCTTATCTTAAAACATTGCGCGTTCATTATACCAGTTCCGAAGATGACGGATCACCATAGTTAAACAACGTTGATCATGGAGAAAACATGCATTGATAGCAGAACAGTTGGGTGGAAGAGATTGCCATGCACATATAGTGTATACTGTATATATTTTTTTATCTATTTTTGTTTCTTTCTTTTAATTGTTTCCATTTTTTTTTTCTTTGTAATAATTGTTCTTTGTGCTGTACATAATATTATTATGCAGTTTTTCTAATAAATAATTTAATAATAATAATAACAGTTGGCCCCCATGAAATTGAAGAGAGGTGGTTTTGCCATTTCTAAAAACCAAAATTCCACACCCGACCACCGCAGATCAAAATCCTGGGCACGGCATATCGGAGTGTTCCACATTAATTGCTATCTAATTGAGATCCATTAGAGATAAGATGAAGATTGAAGAACAAAGCTGGCAGTATGAGCGCGGAGTTTATTAAAATAAAGAGCACTTTATACGTGGGTAGATGCTTCAAATAGTTTCTAACGATTTATAAGAATTTATGAAAGATAAGCTCTCGAAAGAAGTTTGCAAGGGCTTTACATGTTTACAACAATATCTCAGGAGTCTTCTTGATAGATATCTTTGTATTTCGATGTGCCATTAAAATAAAAGTTATATCCGAATGATTTTATGGCCGCGGAGACCCCATGGGGAGATACAATGGTTATGGTCAGGTATGGTTGGTTATGTGTTAACCCGCGAGCGAGAAAGGAACTAGTGACTGATATCATGAGATCAAGCGAGTCTTTTTTTTAAATGAGTGTTTCACAGCCTTTTTCATTTTTTAGACATGAAACAGGAACTACTGTAGACGCTTGTGGTCTGTGTTGTAGCTTGCGCATCCCGTAGTATGCCTCCCCTCTGGGGGGGGGGGGGGGGGAAAGTGACACAATACTTCCCATTTAGGTGCCTACACAGTTATGGGTTAACACAATCAGTATAAACAGAAAAGTATATACGGAGTGAAAAGTTGAACTAGATGTATGTACATTTGTACATGAATATCAGAACAGGCGACTAGGGCAGTAAGGATCCGTTAGTTCGAATCCCACCCAATGTATGTTTTTTTTTCCTCATTTATTTGAGTTTGTGACCACATAATAAAAAGACTCTGAGGGTTAGGTGGTCGAAAATACTTTGAGCATTAACCTCGCCTGGTGGTTACCTTCCACTAAAGAGTGTTATTATTAAGCGTCCTTAATGAGGCAAATCAGTAATGATTGTTCTCTCACGTCATTTATTGTTGTTATTTAGTGACACACAATATCTTGTGTGAATCGGGTAACAGTGTAGACGTTAGTAAAAAAAAAGCGCCAGGTCCAAAGTGAAGAAATAAGGTCTGCTGAGACCACGGGTTAAGAGAGCTTCTGATTGGATACATGATAAATGCACAGCATTAATTCAGGTGCATAATCTAAACTGAAATACATAATAGCTCAGCAGTAAATTAATCTACATACAGCGTACCAATTAAAATCAGCCTTCTTATCATAAAAGTGACTCTCGCGCGAGTTTGTAAATTTATTATCATCAAGACGAGTCAGATTTTTTTATGAATATTATACATTTTTTTTATTATACATAGTTAAAAACAGGAATAGCACACTATCAAAAACAGGAATAAAACAATAAAATATACCTAACTACCGGAATATTCATTAGCAAAACACAAATGTTTTTTAGCGAGGTGAAGACTTCGTGATGCTGGTATTCCGGCTAAGTTCTAAGCATGCATCAGTTATTAGTTATTACACAAGTGTCACGTATATGTGACTAAATATCTTGTACTATGTGTAGATGTAGATGCTTGTATGAAAAAAAGTCAAGAAGAAAAAGAGGATATAGTCCACTTTTAATAAAATTGTAAAAAAAACCATAATTTAAATTGATATTTGAACCAACACTTCGCTGCTCCAGCCTGTTGTCTACTGCATTGACTAGCACCTTAGATTAGACAACTGAACTTTCCACATAACTGTAGAGTTGTAGTTGGTCCACCAAGATTAGATAGTCCACCACATAATATACGTATGTCTACATTTCGTATTTGTTATTAATTTTTACTAAACACCATAAATTATACTGTCAGCATCAAAATTAAATGAAATTCATCAGCAATACCATCGATCCTGGTGTGAGTCCAAATCTACCGCACCCAAAAACTGAATGTGAATGGGATCACCGAAAATTGACTCCCGAATCTTTAATTACCTACCAGGATCACACAGAAGACCTCTAATCTTCGAGAACCGGTGAGATGTAACACTCAAAAACTCACCGGACCCACTGGTTAGATCTAGTCAACTCTCGTAAGATTGGTTAGAATGGTTAGATCGAACACATCGGCGCGGCGGTGTTTAAGACTACCTCGATTTGTGCAAGTCGGCATAACCATTAAATAGACTACTACTATGTATTTAAAAGCCAGACTCCGTGGCGTAACGGTTGTGACTAATGCCCGTAGTCCAGAGATCGTGAGTTCGATCCCCGGTCGGAGCAGACTTTTCACACAGAAAATTTTGTTTCCTCCGTGCATGTGGGGCTGGCATTTCCGGCCTTACCCAGGCTGGGTGAGGTTAATGTGCGTAGCTGGTACGATTCCCGGCGAACGGAGGGTAAAACCCCCGTCCTAATCCAGGACGATAAATCACTTAGAAACGTTGGCGTTAGGAAGAGCATTCAGCCGTAAAAAATGTGCCGAAACCAACCAACCTGCTTGAGGTTGAACAACGTCGACCCTGCTTGAGCGGTATAAGACAGAGTAAAAGAAGATTACTATGTATTTAAAAATACGAAAACATGAAATTAAAGTAAATTAATACATGGACTACGCGTTTGAAAGACGGAAACACCGGATATACGATGGATTATACACTTCTGCATCCTTTAAATTTCACAGTGGAGCGAAGAATTTCATCAATATCTTAGCAAACTTGAACAGTTATTAAGAATAATCTTGGGTACCATCAATATCCTAGCATAATGTTGGGTACAGTTTCACGAATTTTACGATGAACGGATAGAATTCTCACGTGCTGTTGAAATGGTGGCCCCACTGAAGCTGGGTGAGGTAAACGGACATTCGACAGTTTAGGGAACTAGAGAACTTTTGAGGATTGCATAGATCTCTTTTAGAACCTTGTGGCGATGTATTTTGAGGTACCTGTGCCTGTCCACAGGTAGTCAAGTGGTTAACGTACTAGTCTGGTAATCCAGGTATTATTATGTATTATGACCACATAATAATAAGACTCTGAGAGTTAATAGGTGTTAGAAAATGCTTTCTGCATTACCCTCGCCTGGTGGTTACCTTCCACTAAACAGTATTATTATTATTGTTGTACGAAACAGAAATATCTCCAGTCACAGGATCACAAGTATTGGCTATTGACTTTGTAACAAGACGCTGTTTGTACAGCACACTATCAACACACAGGACATTACTGATACTCGGTACATATTGCTTAGGATACTCAGGACACAGGCTAACGGTCAACATATTCAATAAAGAACACGAGAATTGAACGTAAGATAAACATTACGTTGCAATATAAAGGGTGAACCAATCTAGCCTGGACATTTAAACTTGGCGCGGAGAATACACTAAATAAATATCGTGTAGAAACACAAATGAGATCTTAGGCAAATGCTGAATGAATGAAACTCTCAGTCCCAAAGTAAAAGTTATCATAATTATTTGTGTTAATCACTTTCGTGATATCACAACTACTCAAACTCGCTTTACTATATCTACGCTGAAACCGGGACTTGAACCACCGACCTCCAGGTTACAAGTACGTTGCCTTATCGATTAAGCTACTAAGGTCGGTAACAAAGTACACCAAATATAGAGTAATTCGATGTAGGGGAATTCAGACATCACGAGGGTTCGAATTTAAATGATAGTCACCCATCCAATTCCTATATTCTGTGGGCGTAGCTTATTTTTATTGAAAGAACGAGAACTGGTGTATTCAAGGTATCATCGACGTTGTTTTTATGTATATGCACTCTGTACAAACTAGAAGTGCTGGAGATAATAACTAGAACCAACACTAGAGTCGTAAGCAAACATTGTCCATATTGTAAAGGTATAGCTATCCTTATAATTGCCATGGTATAGATATCTATCCTTATTATAGATATGTACATGACTTGTCGAATACCTGAGGGTCTACTCGCCTATAGATCAACAAGTGCCAAGGATTTCATGAATAGACAAGTATCGCGCTAGGTATTAGCTCTGTATTCCATGTTCTTCATCGAGTGTCAATGTCCCAAAAAGTTCAAAAAGAAAATCCCATAAGCCAGAGTTACCGTTGCGTCGGCAGTATGTTGAATACACCGATTGTCGTTAGATCACTGAAGTTAAGCCACGTCCAGCGAAATCAGAACATGGATGGGAGATCTCTCAATTTTGAACCCTCGCTTTGCTGGCTATTCCCGTCCCAACCCAGGCGCGGTAAGTGTGGGTAATTTGTTTTGTGAGTTTACAGCGAATAGAGGGTAACACATTTGAAATATATTTACAGAGAAGACAATTAGCCTTTGCCTTTGTCGAAAAGTATTTAGTTGTTAAGGAGACTTTCAAGAGTTTTTTTCTTCAAAATTCTGATTCCCGAACTGACAAAATTTGGTATTGAAAATATGGAAGATTATGCTTCCCTACTAAGTGAATACCAGTAGATTGATGGAAAGTATTGTTTCTTGTCGCTTGTCAACAAGAAGCATGCTACAGGATGGGCGGGCGGCAAGAACAAATTTCAAGCGTTATTATGGCTACGGAATAAATTTCAAGCGTTACCATGGCTACGGAATAAATTTCAAGCGTTACCATGGCTACGGAATAAATTTCAAGCGTTACTATGGCTACGGAATAAATTTCAAGCGTTACCATGGCTACGGAATAGTGTTAAATACTCTCGTAAAAGAAACATCTAATTAGGGCCTAACCCATTGTTCCTATTATTTAACCAATGATGTGATTCTTGATTATAGTCATTAGTTGATAGATTACGCTAACAATCACTTATCCATTGGTACTTAGTTTGGTCATTGGTGCGACGAGACGGCTGAACAGATCATCATCAGACGTTATTATTATTGTTGTTGTTATTTCTTATACCTTTGTAGACAGAGTTGAATCTTTACAACACAATTATGTAAATGCGAGTAATATTAATAATCAGAAAAAATCACAACCCTTTTGTGTTAATTAAAATTACTCAAATTTACCTTACAAAACATTTATAATAATAACACTCTTTAGTGGAAGGTAACCAACCCACCAGGCGAGGTTAATGTTCATACCATTTTCTACCACCTAACCCTCAGAGTCTTAATATTATGTGGTCACAAACTAAAATTAATGAGGAAAAATTCATGCACTGGGTGGGATTCGAACCAACGGAACCCTGCTCTACCTGGATTACCAGACTTGCGCGTTAACCACTTGACTACCAGTGCACCTTGCCAAACTTGGGGCTCAAACCAAGCCACTGATTCGTTTAGTAAACTTCAAGAGAAAGGAAGTGCTATTTTCAGCATTATCAATACATTTTTCAAAACTTTTCCATAATATTTTTTTTTATCAATATATAATCTACTTGAGAAATTGGATAAAAAAAATATTCATGGGTTCTTTCAAAAAGAAAATCGCACGCCATTTTGAGAAAGGGAAAAAGCGATTATCGCCAGACGTTGGAAACTAATGAACCCGTCACTCGTCGGCAAAAGAAATTTTGACAGATTCGAAAATTTAAGTGTTTGAATAAGGCAAAAAAAAAAAATATTATTTTTTCAACGATATTAATAATTTTTTATAAAGAGGAACAAAAATACTTCATTTTCTCGACTTTTGACACTTGACATTAGAATTGCGTGCGGTTATTTTCTCAAAAGCTCTCAATATTCGGAGTGTTGGGTGTACATAAAATTATAGGACATACATGTGTATATATTTATCTATTTCTTTCCTTTTTATTGTTTCTAGTCTTTCCATTTTTTTTCAATTATAATAATTATTTGGTACATAATATATATGTATTTACAAAGTATTTAATAGTAATAATAACTATAGTATTGGATCTCATTTTTCTGTGTGTTGAATTTATTTTCCACCTGAGAAGTGGAAGTCTTGTAAGGGAAATGTGTAGGAGGACTAGCAGGTCTGACGTAATAGGTAACCTGAGACATTATTTACCTTGGAGAAAGTGGAGGAGGGTGGAAGAAGAAATGGGAGAAGTCATATGAGAAGTACGAGGGGGGAGAGGAGGAGAGAGGAAGAAGGACAAGGGAAAGAAGGGGAGAGAGGAATTAAGAGAGAAAAAGCGAGAGATAGGACAAGAAAAATAGAAGAGAGAGAGAGTGAGAGAGTGAGAGAGAGAGAGAGAGAGAGAGAGAGAGAGAGCTACAACAACAGCAAAAGGGTAGGTAGAGAGAGAGAGAGCTACAACAACAACAAAAGGGTAGGGAGAGAGAGAGAGAGAGAGAGAGAGAGAGAGGAAAAAAGAGGGAGGGGGGGGGGGCAGGGAGAAAAAAAGAAGGACATTGGACATACTGGGAGAGAGGGAAGGACAAGAAAAATAGAGAGAGAGAGTGAGGGAGACAAAAAATGCACAGAAAATCCAACATGAAACATTTTTGAGGAAAATTGGAAAAATAATTGAAATTGTGTCCTGACACGTGGCATAGCGCTCACAGGACTGATTGAAACTCGAGCACGTTAAATCAAAACATAACCCCAGACGAGTTTTGCAAGCATAAGAAAATGCTCACACAGATACAATAATTTACTACAAGTTATGCAAGCATAAGAAAATGTTCACACAGATACAATAAATTACTACAAGTTATGCAAGCATAAGAAAATGTTCACACAGATACAATAAATTACTACTGACTACTACAAGTTATGCGAGCATAAGAAAATGTTCACACAGATACAATAAATTACTACAAGTTATGCAAGCATAAGAAAATGTTCACACAGATACAATAAATTACTACTGACTACTACAAGTTATGCGAGCATAAGAAAATGTTCACACAGATACAATAAATTACTACAAGTTATGCAAGCATAAGAAAATGTTCACACAGATACAATAAATTACTACTGACTACTACAAGTTATGCGAGCATAAGAAAATGTTCACACAGATACAATAAATTACTACTGACTACTACAAGTTATGCGAGCATAAGAAAATGTTCACACAGATACAATAAATTACTATCGCGTTCAACCCACCCGGGTCACAATACTTCAAGATGGATAGTAAGGATTTTCAGTTCGTAGAATGCAGGCAACTGAAAGAGCGCCCAGTTTATTATAGTTTTTTTATTGCAGATTTCTAAGTTTCAGCATTTACATAACATCTGGACGTTTCTCAAGGATCTACTTAGATTTACATAACCATCACACAGATACGTATGAGTCCAAGGGTCTTCTTTGTAAAACTTTTACTTGTCCTTTCAAAGCTCTATCACAGATTTATCTATCCAAAACGACAGAATTGCCCTGATCACTGCCAACCTAGAAAGTTGCCCTGAAGACCAGAAATATACTGCCTCCCCGTCCCATTTTTATCTCTCTCAATCTCTGTTTTCCTTCTCTCTCTCTCCTTTTTTTACCATCTCTCTCCCATTTGTTCCATTTGAAAAATGATGTCTTGAAAGCGGAGCAGCCCCAACAGATGGGAGAAACGGGGATATAGCTCGGACATTTTTCAATGTTTTCTTCTTGTACTTTTCTTCGACAAAATCTACAGGATGGCGAATACATTTGGACTCGCGATGCATACAAGTATTGTAATTTGTATTTTAATAAAAGGCAATGTAATATTTGACATCAATAATATACAAAAATGAACAAAAGTACTATTAATTTTATCACCTAAAAAGGTATGAAACCTATCCTATAAATATAAGTATCATCATTGTGCAGCTTTGTCGATTTCGACGTTTGCCAAATTCAATAGTGCAGTATTGTGGTGTAATCCATTATTGATTTTTTTACAAGGGAATTGATAATTTTCTCACTCTTTTATGATTAATTTAACTTTTATGACGTGTGTAACAACCATGTAGTGTTGAAACATAAATAAATATTTTGAATTTTAATTGACAAGGGACCCTAGAACCATGTCAATCAGAGTTTGTCTTTTTATCCTTGTATGTATATGTATTGAGGGTTAGGTGATAGAAAAAGCTTTGAGCAGCAACCTCGCCTGGTGGTTAACATTGAGTTTATCAGCGTGTGTCCTAGTTTGTAGGTGTATCGGCGAATTTTCAAGGAACATCTTATATTTAGTGACACTATAGATATTTATTTATTCATAAATGCCATAGATTAATTTCATAAGTTAGATGCAATCAGATATCTTCAATATTAAATGGAATTGTAACATTTTTTGCTTCGATACTCGGATTTTTTTTAATGTAGGTACTTTTTGACATTCTATAATACAATTAATTACATTTCAACAATAATAAGCGAAGACTCCCAGAAAAAAGAGCTAAGACTCGAAGGAAGTCATTCTGAGACTCAATTTTTTCACTGCACCACCCTAAACTCTTAAACCCATTTGCTCCTTACATTTCCTGAAATACGCTCCGGATTTTCTTCATTTCCTAGAAGCATAACCTATTAAATATACGACCTATCTATACGCGTCTATAGTTTCCGGGATTTTCCTTAATGTAATAAGAAAAACGAACGAATCCGTCCTTGCCTGTACCATTTTTCCTGAAAGTGCATCTATTTATGTCCCATTATACAGGCTCAATTTCACTATGGGGGTTTTGGAGAAAAGGAAAATATGGTTAGTTTCTCATCCAGACCTAAATGTCAAGGAGGTTCCAAACATGCCTCACCTCTGATGGGCGAGAAGTGAAACAATACTTCCCATTTAGGTGCTGGGTCAACACGAGCGCACCGGAAGGTATCCCTTACAAACAATTGTAACCAAATTAAGAATACAAATTTTCGTCGGCACGGGGGATCGAGCCCGGGATCTTCCGCATGGCAAGCGAGTGCTTAACCACTGAGCTAATCGCGCGCTCGATATTTGTTATAAGTAGTTACTATGATAGAAACTTAGAAATAGCTATGGATAGAAACTTAGAAATAGCTATGGGTACTGCGGGTATACATGTGTTATTGGAAGCATCTGTGCTAAACCAGAACAGTCGTAGAAAATATCTCTTCATAACTCTTTGATACTCAGAAATATTCCAATAGGCAGTCGGTTTCAACACAAGGAATGCACATGATTTACATCTCCATACAAAATGAAGATAGCCAACTAATCTCTCCATGCTCCATTGGGTCCTATGAAGATACAGAGCTATGGTCCATTTGGTCCAAGATAACGGACAAATTAGCCGGAGGTTAGGACTGTGTTCACGATTCATAACGTGGACACGTATGTTCAGAATCCGTATATGAAACACTAAAAAAAAAAAAACAATAATAGTAAAGCAATAATTAAAAAGTTCTATGAATGAAATTCAAATATTTATAGAGAAAGAATAGAGTGGAGTCATGGGAATTATCTGACCAGCTAATTGCCGGACATCTTGATTTATGAACGACACACACACTGGCTAATATCTCGAGAACAGTTGTGCACATATCTCGGGAACTGTTGGTTTCTCATTAACGATGCTCACACAATGATCGCATAACTTGTGTGCAATATGAACAGTTTAAAAAACCACTTGAAATAATAACACTCTGAGAATGAAGCGTTTGTTCGTAGCACTTTCTTTTCAGCAAATGGATTTGTAACACTTAACTCTCGCGAAAGTATTTGTAATGCTTTATTTATAGAATTTATAGACACTTGGGAAATTGAAGTGTATAAGTTGTATAACGCATCACTTGATTGTTTTATTGCTACTAAATGCAAGATAAACTCGTGCGTTTAATAGTATGTTAAGTGGTTTTCTTAAAGCCCAAACAAGACAGAGGTTCTATGTCAACAAAACACAATGTTTCTATCATACAGATAATAATATATGTTGAGTTCAAAATATCTAAGGCCTTTTGAAACGAATGTGAATGTGATACTAATGGGTCATCAAGACATTAAAGAGAATCAAAATAACTTCAGGATGAGTGAACTGTGGCTATTATATTGATGATTGCCAGCGTCGATGGAGCGTTGAATGCACCGGTTCTCGTAGGATCACCGAAGTTAAACACACGTCGAGCGAGGTGAAGACTTCGTGATGCTGGTATTCCAGCCCAACCCAGGCTGGGTGAGGTTAATGTGGGTAGCAAGAAGCAAGATTGTGAGTTTCCTGCGAATGGAGGGTAATACTCCCGTCGTGATATGACCATGCAATTGAAAGTGACGCTGAACCCCCCAAAAAAATATGGGTCATCAAGACATCATCAAGACGGAATGATTTCGGGAAGAGGGAACTATGACTATTATGCTTTTAAAACTTTGTAAAATTATTTCTTGGTAATCATATTATTCTTTCCTATTTCCCAGATTTGACTGGTGATTGCACCTCAAACGGATTTGAATAAACACATGCGAATCAGATCCACTATCATGCCAATCAGATCCACTATCATGGCTACAGCAATTCAATTACCCGCAAGTATCAAGTAACTGCTAGAGGAATATCTTCGACTATGCATAATGCACACTTATTTTATCAGTCATCAATTGGAGGAAGTTAGCTCATTGCTACTAAGTACTCAAACATACAGGGTAGGCCATTACTCGAGACACTGAACAGGGCAGATTTTTAAAGCTTTAAAAGATGAAATAATGAAATTCGAAAGTCTTTCATTGACAACGTGCACTGGTAGTCAAGTGGTTAACGCGCTAGTCTACTAATCCAGGTAGTGTAGGGATCTGTTGTTTCGAATCCCACCCAGTGCATGAATTTTTCCTCATTAATTTGAATTTGTGACCACATAATAATAAGACTATGAGGGTTAGGTGGTAGAAAATGCTTTGAGCATTAACCTCGTCTGGTGGCTACCTTCCACTAAAGAGTATTATTATTTAACGTCAGGTCCAAATTGAAGAAATAAGGTCTTCTCATTTCAAATGTTTTTTTTTTTTTATGAAGGTGCACTGGTAGTCAAGTGGTTAACGCGCTAGTCTGGAAATCCAGACAAAAAAACTGATACCTAAGACATTCTCAAAAAAATCATTTTAATAAAATGCATACCTATTCACATTTATGTAAATTTCATAATACCTATATGTAACAGTATTTCCAAGAAATTGCAATCAAACGCACATACGAAAGACATTCAGATTTCAAAAAGGAAGAAGGATAATAAAACAGTGCATAAACTATTAAGATAACAAACAATCCTATTCTCATCTTCGTAAATTTCATAAAAGTAGTTCAAAGAAAGTGCTATCAAGCTATCATACCTAGGTACTGATAATGCAAACTCTGTCAAAGCGATTGTATGCAAAGTGCAAACACAGAAGAACAATGGATCTTCCTGGCAATAAATAACCACACACTTGAACATGCTGTATCACACGATATGTTTGGTTTTCTTACTCATCTCAGTCTATTATCTCGAAGCAGAGAATACGTGTACTTTCTATTTTCTATTAGAATAGAATATTAATAGAATAGATTGGCAATATCTGTTACCATGGAAACATCCTATTACTTCGCATATCTGGTTAAAAAACAATCACACATCACATGGTAATATGCATATGAGATTTTATACAGGGTGGTCCTTGAGATACTTTACAGGGTGAATCACACATGCATACATGGTATTGTGAGGGAAATTCTTGCTAACTTTCTTTTCTAAACAGCAAGCAGCACCATACAAAAAAAAAATTGAAAATTGTATGTTTCCAGAAGTTACTGATTTGATTTTCAACAGAAACGTTTGGATTGGCAAAATATGTACATTGCACAATAACGTGGAAACATGTATTACTAAACTTTTATACTGTACAATATCTTATTTTTTAAATTAGTATCTCAAAAAGATGAGAAATTTTTAACGTAAAATTTAGTCTAGCAAACACAAAACTCATGTTTCTTTACCAGCTTTTCGGTGTTAACATTGCCATTTCATCTGCAGCATTCCCAATGGCTTCGTTATACCTGACAAAATTGAAGCATGCTACAATATCCGATGTTTGCAGACCGACAATGATAACTACTGTAACCAGCGAAATTTGACACACATTCGCTAAAATTTCTTTCGCTTGAAATGTTTTTAAAGCACGCTGGAATTCCGTATTTCGCTAAAACACACTTTGGCTAAAAACGCGAAGTATGCATGCGTGTTTCAGTGTTATCTCAATCAATCGAAACCAAGTCTTCATCACAAAAGAAAAGAGGAAATAAATCCTTTCGGACATATGAAAACGAACAAAATGTTGACTTCGCAAAGACATCGTTTCAGAGATATCTAATATTATCAAACACGCATTTTTTTCGAGTCAATACAGATTAGCGCATTGTCAGACACACGGTTGAAGTTCTTCAGGATTTTGCCTTCGAGTGTTTACTGAAATTCAGCAGGAAATTGTGCTTATGTAGTCAAGACTGTCATAAAGACCATTCTAACAGTACGTTCTGTATGATATTAACTAATACTGGGTGGGCTGTTTTGAGGGCAAGACTGTCATAAAGACAATTCTCACAGTACGTTCTGTATGATATTAACCAATACAGGGTGGAGTGGGTTGAGTTCAATACTAAATACAAAAAGCCACAAAACTATTATAACTACAGTAAAGAACAGTCAACCAGAATCTCTATTATCAGGCTATGCCCGGCCCGGCCCAGGCTGGGTGAGAAGAATGTGGATAGCAGGAGGCTGAACACTGATGTATCTTCAATGAACCACCCTGTATGTTTCAACTAGTGGCTACTTCATGAGTAGTTTGTCCTCTACACATCACATCAGTTCCTGATCAAATTCCTCAGAGCTAATCGGTTTTGCGTGTACTTAGAATGACTTAAATTAGTCAAATTGCTGGCAAGTCAGATGAGAAATGGACTCAAAGTTCATCTCTCAAAGCAATGCGTCTTAAAGGGTAATAAATTATACTCTTTCACATTCAATAAATATTTTGGTCATATTGTTTTATTAAATTCTTTGAAAGTAGTTGAAATAACTGCAAGTATAGAGGGAAAGTGAGGTATTTCAAGAATTTTTGGCATATTAACATGTAAATATTTATGTAAACATGTAACGTGCACTGGTAGTCAAGTGGTTAACGCGCTGGTCTGGTAATCCAGGTAGCGTAGGGATCCGTTGGTTGGAATCCTACCCAGTGCATCACAAACTTTGAGTTTGTGATCACATAAGACATAATAATAAGACTCTGAGGGTTAGGTGGTAGAAAATGCTTTGAGCATTAACCTTCCACTAAAGAGTATTATTATAAATATTAATTTCACCTTTCGAAACACGACAGATTAAAATCTCTTCATGGTAAAATAATAAGTTTCTTTTGTGAGCTTGTGCTTAATGCTTCTTTATTCTCTAGTCTAGGATATGTAGGTACTTTGGGTCATTCGAGACGCGGTTTTAACCCTTCATTCGCTGAAAACTGACAAAACCAACTACCTATAATAACCTGACACAGCCTGAGTGAGGCCGGGAATAGCCTTGCGTGGTAAGTAAACTATATGACAAGTATAGATAATGTACATATATGTTGATGTTGAGATATGTATTACCTCTCCATGTCTGGGCATTAATCAACTATGCAGGATTTGACGCATTTGACATTCCCGTTTTTTTAACATTTAGCAACAGAACATCTACCAAGAATGCTTTTACATAAAGTAGATATTTAGCTTTTTGGTAGTTGAGAGATGACATTTAAAGAAATATTTCTTTTTCCGAAAATAATAATAATAATGGAATCTCAAATACATCAAAAATTCGTAATTTGACAGATAGTAATGAATAAAACAAAAACTAAGTTAAAAAACAGTCGCACACTAGTCGGCCGCCGATATTTTAGAAAGCCAATCTATATATCTATAACGGTGTGACCTTTTTCAAAGCCTCACAATCCATTCATTATTGAAAGGTCCGTCTGAGCTGTGTGCTCTATGGATAGCAGAGACGACACACCTGGCGGGAAGCAATTTCCTCTATTGATTTTTAATTAGCAGGACACGCTGCTAGAAAACACGGAGAAAGCTTATTTTGCCGCCGCGCCGGGAGAAAACATATTTACGAAAGCCTCACCGCCCTCAGAAAGAGGTAAAGGTTCGTGTTGACGTAACTTAAAAACAGGGGATATTTATGAGCTGTTTATGAAAGATAGTGTCGGCACTTTTCTTTCAGTTCAAAAGATATGAATGAAAAACAATGACACGTTTGAAATTTCCAAGCTAGTTCTGGTTAACTTTCTCTCGTTACTATTTCAATTCTGTTATAGCTAGCCTCTCATAGAAAATGAAAAAAAAAATCGATTCTAGAGTTTCATTTAGTAGCCATTTAAAAATTCGTTTTATTTCTAGATATAGTTATGAAAAAATATTCAATCAAAATTTTAAGCAAATTCATGTAAAGTGCTCGCCTTGTGAGATTGAAAATGTGCACCAGAAGGAGCTTCCTGTACTTCTTCAGCATCCGCGCGGGGGCGGGGTTTGTCTCTGCCATGTACCTCTTCCTGGGGCTCCTCGGCTGCCTCCTCACCTCCCTGCTGCCCTACTCTGTCAACCACACGCAGCTCGTCCTCGTCTTCCTGTACAATCTCCTCCTGGTGGCGGGGTTCGGCATCTCCCTCTCCGGCATTCTCAACTACAACCGGCTGTCGCTCCGCTTCGGCAACTTCCTGGTCGTCCTCGCGTTCCTCGCCTGGCTCGCGCTGACCATCCCCACCCTGGCCAGCTTCAGCCACCTGCTGGACGCCCGCTCCTGCTTCGGCGCCCAGTGCGGCGAGACCCACTGGCTGGTCCCGCGCAACTGGGACAAGAATGACTTCAACGACCGTCCAGCCCCGAAAGGAAAGGGGGACATTTTCTTCGACGACTATTTCAACATGGACAAGAAGCCGCCGTTTCCCGACTATCAGATTGTCAACCCCGAATCGCGCAGCGAGGCGTCGTCCATACTGCGATCAGGCCCTGCCGCGAAAGAGGACGTCAACATTAAAGAGTTGAGAAGTTCCAATCCGAAGCCTCACAACCAACGGATGAAGATAGGCGTGCGAAAAGAAAAAATAGGAAATGGTTTTGAGGAAAGACTTAGAAGAATAAACAAGACCTCAAAGGTCCGAATCAACGAGGGGAAAAAATTACATTCAGATTATTCGAAGCCTAACGAGGGGAAAAAATTACATTCAGATTATTCGAAGTCTTCAACAGAAGAGGATTACGAGGAAGGACACTTGGAAAAGTTGATGGAGGAAATAATGCCTGGTGGCTCTCAACAGAAACGTACCCCGGTGCTCTCAACAGAAAGAGGCCTGATGACTCTCATCAGAGAGAGGCGAGACATTATTCAAGATCTGAGAGCAAGTTCATTATTCAAGATGTGGGATCATGACCCACGCTTCGCAGGAATTAAGTTCGCCACCATGCGACTGACCCACAACTTTTCAATAGCTCTGGCACTTCTCTACGCGCTCTGCTTCCTGTGTGGGATCATAATACTGTGCCTGAACAATTTCAATTTCAACAAAGAGATGAAGGAATGCTTCCGAGACTGTCAGCCCATTTGTGAATGAACTTATGACGGAACTGCCCTCCCCAAGTTTGGATTGAAAAAACCGAAAATCGAGATTAAAGAAATGGAGAGAGAAATAAACTTGAATTTTCTCTAATCCACATCTTATTTTCTATCCATAAAGCTCCTTAATAATGAATTATAAAAAAAAGTTATCAAATTTAGCTACTAAGGTAGGTTCTTGTAAAGCATTTTTTTTTTCTTTTTTTTTAACATATTAACGGGGTTAACCCAGAATATCGTTTTTTCTACATTCTAAATTCCACAAAAAATTCTGTATCGGCAAGTCATGGTCCTTATTTTTTTAATTTTTTGTCCAAAATTTCGGATTTTCTTAAATATCAGAGTCAAATTATAATTAATTTAAAAATAAATATAAATAACCTATGTAAAAGAATAATGTGCATATTCTGACAAAATGTAACTCCTGCCATTTTCCAAATCTCATCTTTCCATCTAGTATTTCGCCTTCCTAATGATCTCACAATTTGGTAATAATAGTAACACTCTTTAGTGGAAGGTAAGCCAACAGGCGAGGTTAATGATCAAAGCATTTTCTACCACTTAACCCTCAGAGTCTTATTATTATGTGGTCACAATCTCAAATTAACGAGGAAAAATTCATGCACTAGGTGGGATTCGAACCAACGGATTCCTACACTACCTGGATTACCAGACCCGCGCGTAAACCACTTGATAAACAGTGCACGTGAAACCTACACTACCAGTGAAAGTAGTGAGAAATCATCGAGAAAAAGCTAGATTTTCAACCTGGTTTAAATATCTTTCCACTGAATGGTGGAACCAGTATTGAGGATTCCGTTAGTAGTCAACATGACAGCTTCAAAGGTCTCGTTATTCTCGCCCATTAGAAACATTACTGGTCTAAATACCTCTATCTTTGCTAAACCACGTCCAATGTAAGTTGGTGGTTTTCTAAAGGATAACCTCATTCAAATATGGTTTATGGCGTGCTTAAAATAAGAGAGGTTATGATAATAATAGTAATTATCTTTAGAAGAAGGTAACCACCTGGCGAGGTTAATGCTTAAAGCATTTTCTACCATCTAACCCTCAGAGTCTTATCACAGTACAAAAGCCTCATCGAGCCCTTGGTTGACAGGCAATTTGCCAAAAGTATGGCCGCCGCATTGCCTCTTTGGACGGCCATAGCAAGTCTCTGTTTGAAATAACTAACAGAGAAATCTGCCAGCACTAAACACAGCGAACTGTAGGAGCAATGTGTACGTTTGCATAGAATTCCGCATACACGAGATGTTAGTGGCTTATAAATTACCAGGCGTCAAATAAAACACTCAAAGTCCATCTGGTAATTGCCTGAGGCAGAACAATGAGCAACGCATTGTGAATTTGCCTGTTTATAGTATCGGTATGTACCTATTTAGAATAATTTGGTTACAATTGTTAGTAAGGGATACCTTCTGGTGCGCTCGTTTTGACCCAGCATGAGTTGTATTTGTATTTATTTATTTTATTTTCAACAAGTAGGTACATACATTACAAGGTTAAAGCCTCTATTACAATATACCCTACCTATTTAAAGAAAAAACTATTCAATAGTTTGTTACAAGAAAAAGAAAAACATGCATATCTGCAAGGGCGTAGGCAGCGTGGAGCAGGTAGGAGCAGGTGCTCCTACCTAAAAATGCTTAATGAGTATGCAATTTGTGAAGGGGCTCCAAAAGATATTGAAAAAAAATCCATTAAAATATAAGGAAAGTAAAAAACTGCAGTGTCGCTCCTTGTGATGGTTATATTGTTATTCTGTACCTATACATATACAGGGTGAGCATAAAGTCTCACCCCACCCCCCGTATCTCGAGAATGGCTGAAAATACAAGAAAACGCAAAAACCCGTATTCCTTAATTTTTAGGGGGATTAATTTTCAGCCAAAAGTTTTTTGCCTGCACGGCCCCAGTCAGGCTGGGCATTGACCAACTTTAAAATCTTAAATAGAATGGTATGTCTTGTGGCATATTGTTTTAAAGGTCTCATAGAGAGAAGTTCATTACAACAAATTTTAGTGAGCTACGACTTACCGTTCTTGAGATACAGGGTCGGACGTCCTGCGTAATATCCATATATTTTGACCTATAACTCGTTGACCGTAAATTCCAGAAAAATAAAATTTGTTGCTAATAACTCCTTATCGCAAGAACTTTCGAATAAGTTAAAACTTGATTTGTTTTTTCGTTAAAATTTTTCGGACTGTTCGTCTGGCTGGCTGACGAAACCGACCAGAAACTGATATCAACAGAGTATGTCGAGTTATACCTTTTTCGACAGGGCTTGTCATAAGGAGTTATTATTAACAAGAAAAAATTTCTCCATAATTTACGGTTAACGAGTTATAGGTCAAAATATATGGATATTACCCAGGATGTTCGACCTTGTATCTCGAGAACGGTAAGTCGTAGCTTACTGAAATTTGTTGTAATGAATTTCTTTCTATGAGACCTTTAAAACAATATGCCACAAGACATACCATTCTATTTAAGATTTTAAAGTTGGTCCATGCCCAGCCTGACTGGGGCCGTGTAGGCAAATTTTTTTTGGCTGAAAATTGATCCCCCTAAAAATTAAGGAATACGGGTTTTTGCGTTTTCTTGTATTTTCAACCATTCTCGAGATACGGGGGGTGGGGTGAGACTTTATGCTCACCCTGTATAGTCGTAATATTCCATACAACCGATGGCATAAAACTGACCAAGTTAGAGGGTAGTTTGCAGTTAAAAACATACAAAATGAGGAACTCAGAAAACGGGTTTTAATAAAATAAATAATTTAGTACCAAGATAACTTGGCCGCAAACAAGATATCACTGCATTCATTGGCGAAACCTTTTTGGATAGGAGTTCTGGAACTTGGCCCTTTTTTTAACGGTAGTTTTTTGTGGGATATCATTACTTTTTGTAAATGGTTCGTTTCACAGCACGTTTCATTACTTTTTATTAATTTTTTTAGGATTCTTCACTTTATTATGCTCCCTAAAACGAGACCGTTTAACATCAGAAATAGTGCGAAAGTGCCGGTTTTCAGATTTTTCCCTGTATTTTTACAGTAAACCCTAGCACCATGCAAAATGTCAGCTTTGCAGGTAGTAGGGAAGTACCTCATAATTTATATACCATAATCGAGTATATTTCCTCCCTAAAATAACACCGTTTAACAGCATGATAAGTGCGAAAGTTCGGTTTTCAGATTTTTCCCTGTACTTTTACAATGAACCCTAGCACCATACAAAATTTCATCTATGTAGGTAGTAGGGAAGTGCCTCATAATTTTATGCATAGTCGAGTATACTTTCTCCCTAAAATAACACAGTTTAACAGCAGAAATAGTGCGAAAGTGCCGGTTTTCAGATTTTTCCCTGTACTTTTACAATAAACCCTACCATCATGCAAAATTTCAGCTTTTTAAGTAGTAGGGAAGTACCTCATCTTAATATATAAATGTCAAAGTCACTGACTGACTGACTGACCACTGACTGATCATCGCTCTACAGCCCAAACCGTAAGTCCTAGGAAGCTGAAATTTGGTAGGTAGCTTTGTCTTATGATCTAGATGTGCAATAAGACGGGATTTTTCGAAATTCCCACTACAACACCTGCCATTGGCGAAAAAGGACTTTTTGCTTTCACGGCCATGCCTCGGCCCGCAAAGCGGGCGACAGCCCGCTAGTACTAATATAGTATACTTTCTCCCTAAAACGACACCGTTTAACAGTTTTCAGAACTTTTTTAGATTTTTCCCTATACTTCTACAATAAACCCTACCATCATGCAAAATTTCAGCTTTCTAGGTAGTCAGGAAGTGCTTCATAATGTAGATCCATAATCGATTATATTATATTTCCTCCCTAAAACGACACCGTTTAACAGCATGATAAATGCGAAAGTTTCGGTTTTCAGATTTTTCCCTGTACTTTTACAATAAACCCTACCATCATGCAAAATTTCAGCTTTCTAGGTAATCGGGAAGTGCCTCATAATTTTGATGATCTGTCAGTCAGTCAGTATCAAAATCGTAAATTTCAAAATTACATTCTTCTGAAAGTTTTTTGCATAGAGTCTTTAAATTTTCAATGTCTTTTTAATGATATTAGGACAATCTCTGTTTCATATCTCTATGATCAGTTGAACCGAAGATATGAGGGTGTGAAAAACCGGGTGAATCGGTTCGTGTAAAGATACACTGCCGTGCTTGCTGGAACTCGGCCTGGCGCACTGCCGTGCGCTCAGATATAAAAAAAGGTTGGGTAAGGCTGCCCTAGGTTACAAGTCCCATCTGTTCCTCTGAAGAATTTCCCCAAAATACGGCTTTAAATTTTTTTCCCCAATTTGGGAAAAAACTCAATCTGGCAACCACAAAAACGTAAGTAGTTATAAAATATCAGGTAGACCTTCTTTATATTGAACTTTTTTTTCGGAGTTGCTGGACGCCCCCCCCTGCTCCGGCCGGAAACTGCCCCTACCTAACGCAAATGCTGCCTACGCCCTTGCATATCTGTAAGAGTTGGGAAGTATTGTGTCACTTCTCGCCCATCAGAAGGGAGGCTTACTAAGGGATGGGTAGGCTACAACACAGACCACAAGCGTCAACAGTAGCTCCTGTTTCTTGGCTACGAAATAAAAACGGCTGTGAAACACTTATTTTTTTTTTAAGTGGACACCCGGGACAGCGGATACGATTACTAATTGACAATAATATAGAATAAGTAGAGTGTTAAAGGTGACTAGTCAGAGGAGTCTAACTACTATTATATTATACAGGGTGGGGCAAAAGTCTGGAAACCCCTGAATAACTTTTGAATGGCTTCTTCGGTAAAATTAAAATTTTGTATGGTAAACCGAGGTAATAAGACCTTCTTTTAGAGTGGGGTCATTTTTTGTTACCGGCCCCCATGTCAGGGCCAGGGGGGCCAACTTCATTTTTTTAAATACGAGCCCCCACCTTGCGATACATCATTGAAAAGTTCTTTAAATAAGAAATACATTGGTGCAAATTTTATTTTTTTAATATTAACTGTTTGCAAATGGCGTCTAACTTTGTGTATGCAGTAAAGTCTGGAAACCCCTGAATATCTTACGAAAGGGCTTTCTCAGTAAATATAAAATTGTGTACGGTAATCCTTGGTAATTAGACCTTATTTTAGAATGGGAACGATTTTTTTTACCGGCCCCCATGTCGGGGCCAGGGAGGCCAACTTCCTTTTTTTAAATACGAAACCCCACCTTGCGATACATTTTTGGAAATGTCTAATTACCCCGAATGACTGTGCACAATTTTTTACTGAGAAAGCCCTTTCAAAAGATATTCAGGGGTTTCCAGACTTTACTGCATACACAAAGTTGGACGCCATTTGCAAACACTTAATATTAAAAAAATAAAATTTGCACCAATGTATTTGTTATTTAAAGACCTTTCCAAAAATGTATCGCAAGGTGGGGGTTCGTATTTAAAAAATGAAGTTGGCCCCCCTGGCCCCGGCATGGGAGCCGGTAACAAAAATCGGCCCCACTTTAAAAGAAGGTCTTATTACCCCGGTTTACCATACAAAATTTTATATTTACCGAAGAAGCCATTCGAAAGTTATTCAGGGGTTTCCAGACTTTTGCCCCACCCTGTATACATTCTTTGAAATAGTCTCATTTTAAATCTATTAAAATGTGATGTCTGTATTAGAGACTTGAAAATGAACAATAGCAGTAATACATAAAAAAAAAACACTGCCAATTATGGACACAATACTTCCTCGTGATTGCTTCACATTGTAAATACGTGCCAATTTTGAGATTTTATAGAAAATTACTTGTATCTCCTAAACGGCTCAACCGATTTTATTCAAATTTGTTTTATATGGTAGAATATCGTTTTTTCTACATTTTAAATTCCACAAAAAATTCTGTATCGGCAAGTCGTGGTCCTTATTTTTTTACTTTTTGTCCAAAATTTCGGATTTTCTTAAATATCAGAGTCAAATTATAATTAATTTAACAATAAATATAAATAACCTATGTAAAACAATAATATGCATGATCTTACAAAATTTCATCGGAATCGGGTGTACCGTTCACGAGATATAAGCGTTTAAGTAAAAAGTTAGTGGTCAGGCGCATGGTCTCTTTCACCCAGAACTGCTGGTATGAATTCAATGAATTTAAAATGGGACCATCTACAGAATGTCTCCTAGATGGTTGCAAAATTTCATCAAAATCGGTCGAGTAGTTTCCGAGATTTGCGCGTTACAAGGAATCGTTTTAAGAGACCGACGGATCGACGGACCGACAGACGGACACAAAACCAAATTTACTCAGTAGGTTATGAAACGTCCAGAAATATGAAAAAAATTGAAATCGGAGCAAAAAAATATTTTTTTTTACAAAAACGAACACAATACTTCCGATTTCTAATATTAGAAATTTCTCGGAAGTAAAATCCCTATGGCAATTTCTTCCACCCAACCCTTATTTATTCAACGTGCGAAAAAAAAAGAATGTTTGAAATGCACATCTCTGTGGACGCTGTGTTCCCTGGACTCCGTATTCCCCGATTTCAAGGGTTGGGTAGAAGAGATTGCCACAGGCATGAGGCAATAACGCCGCCCTTTAGGTAGGACATTATTGTTATTTTCTTTTTTACTTATTTATTTTGTCATTTGTTTGTTTTTTTTTTCTCTCTTAATTTTATACTGTTACCATTGTACTTTGTCCTCCTAATAAAGCTTATAAAAAAAAAACATCCAAGATACCAACTTACTCTTAATTCTACACCTCTGATTCCTTGATTCCATGCATCTGTCCTTAATGACCAGGAATTACGAGTGGAAATATGTACTCTCGTACATGGCCATCTCAACACTGAACACGTACATACATAGGATACATAGTCTAATTATGTACTTATACTATGTCATTTTATTCAATCACACAGCTTTTCGTATACGTATTTATGTGTGCGCTGCACGTAGATAGGATACATAGTCTCCTATGTACTTACACTATGTAATTTAATTCAAAATTCACACAGCTTTTCGCATACATCAGTAAGTTAGTATTAACAGTAGTGAGATACATAATTATGTGTGTGCACTGTGTGCTGTATAATGTATATGCAAAGAAATGAATCTAATTAAAAGTGTACGCATAAATCAGGTGTCATTTAATTAGACCTTATCAATAAAGCGAGACCGAAATGATCTTGGCAGAACGAGGAAGGGTTTGGAAAAATATCTGTCAGGAATGTGCGCAAAAAGTTATCATATTTCTGTTAATCACAATCGTGAAATCACAACTACTCAAACAGGCTTTCCTAAATATTTGTTCAACTTGGGACTTGAACCACCGACCTCCTTATCTATCAAGCTACTGAGAGGACGGGATGTGCACAAAAAGGTACAAGATAAGGTTTTTATTTATTTTTTAAAGAGTGGTGGTAAAATCTGTAGACGAACACTAGATTTTACCCTAGTGAACAGTGTGAGTACTGAGATGCGGACAACAGTGCATCATCCTCACTAAAAACCACCTCTCCCCCTAAACATATGATCCCGGAACCGTTGAAAACATTACATCGGGTCGACAAGGTAAGGTTAATCTTCGTGGTGTGACCCCTGAAACTGTGTGTCATCTAATCGAGACAAGACCGTAACACAAGTCCTAGCTTCTGCCACCAAGCACACGACATGTCATCTAATCAATTCAACAAGACATTAACGATCTTCTATCCAGGTGTTGCCAATAATTACCGGCGAACAGGAACACCTACTGAGATCAATCCATTGGTACTGATGCTAATTTGCTAATCTATTACTGACATGTGCATGAGATCTTCTAGTAATAATACTAAAGACAATCTACCTACAGGGTGTATCAGAAGGTCATGTACAAAAAGAAACCACCTATAGTAGATCTCAAATAAACGCCACTTTGCTTGATAAACCCCTGTACGGAAATGGACCCTATAATGTCGCTAGGGAATATTTCATGACCCCCCCCATAACTCCGTCCCTGATCAGAGAAAAAGTGCCAAATACTCACTAAAGAAGCATGAAAACAATCGAAGACGTCATACAAAAAGTGAAGTCAATCGCAAAATAATTTGATTTTAAATAATTATTTTCCGATTTTTAGGTGCCAACTTTGTGCTGGCCCTAGCGACCTTAGGGTCTATTTCGGTATAGAGGTCAATGAACCCATTCACCGTGAACCCCGCGTTTTTCCGCAAAATTTGGACGCGCCCCGACCGCGAAACCAGCTTTTTTCCGCAAAGGCTCTCAGTGCTCTGACCGCAAACCCCGTCTTCTTCCCGACAGCTTCTGCAATCCCCTGCGATCTCTCGGAACTTTGCCAAACTATTTTTCTGTTTTTTTTTTTTTTTTTGGCTTTCCTATTGTGGCAGGGTTCTCATTCATGAGCTCTTCCACCCAACCGTTCCTCAAGGTGGTTGGAATTCCTGACGGGTAGGTCGGGCGGGGTTAAGCAAAGTGGCCTTTATTTGAGGACTATAAACAGGGAGTAGACCAGCATT
Organism: Bactericera cockerelli; assembly: GCA_024516035.1. Lineage (NCBI taxonomy): Eukaryota > Metazoa > Arthropoda > Insecta > Hemiptera > Triozidae > Bactericera > Bactericera cockerelli. The sequence goes on along the minus strand of CM044956.1, from coordinate 7,481,264 downwards.
GGCTTGGTTCTGGAGGCCCTTGTCAATTATTAGCCTCCTTGTAAAGACAGTGGTAGAAGTGCTGAGTCATTCCTCCACGGTCTGGCTACCATCGTTCACGATGACGCAACCCTATGATGATAAGTGGTTTCTTCTTGTACTTGACCTTTTGATACACCCTGTATGGGCACTGATTCCTCATCCAGTTCATCGACTGACAGGCAGACCAACAGTCAGACTTATCAGATGCAAGAGATCTGCCCCATGCTAATCTCCGAGCAATCAGATCTAATGAATTTGCAAGTGTCCACCGCTGAAACTGATCACTTGGCATCAGAGACTGAACGAGTGTCAACTGTCCAGAGACAAGAATCTGGTGCGTCCAGTGAATGCAATTTGCTATTGGTGGACAGCCAAAGTTATTCCCACTGATGCATTTAATTCAATTTTGCTTGAGTCGAGAACAGAGTGCCAAGTCCTGTCAATGAGCTGTTTGTTAATGCACTGCCCATCGAAGATCGATTAGTCTTCATGTCCTGCTCATGTTACCGAGATGTCGATGTCGGATCGAACATCTCGGCCGAGGTGTGAAGAACGCCTTTTATAGAAAAAAGAGGCAGCGCAGCAAAGTGTAAGGTAATCTTCATATTGATCAATCCTATCATCCTATGGTTCAGATGTTCTACGACTGCCAAATCATGAACATTCACTGTTCAAGTTTGAAAATCTATTGTTGAATTACATGCTAATAAAAATTTACTAAATCCGTCAAAATTGGTGGCTATTGAAAATGGTTGGTTGATTGTTTAGTTTTAAAGAAACTTCGTTTTACTTCCCATAAATTTCTAATAGTAGAAATCTGAAGTATTTTTTCTTCAATGATTCCATTATTAACCATTTCTTTAGACTTTTATCTTTATTATGGAATATTTTCTTCTTCTATTTATTTTTAGGAGCATTGTGAATGAAATCACAGTTCCATCAACATAGCTACCTCACTTCTTCGCGTCCGAGGGAGCAAAAATTGGCGAGTCCTCCTCACCACCCCCGCACATTTCTCACTCCTTGATTTCCTGACACGGGGACATAAATCTCGCCAGCCTGGCATCTGCTAATGCCGTGAAATATGCTGGCAAGGAGTACATGAATATGCAGCTGATGGTAATTAGGATCTCGAAGACGTCACTGTGTGGGAGGTGCATACATGAGCTTTCAGAAAACAGGGTGACCGTCAGACCAGGAGACAGCTTTTTTTCTCCTGAAATGTTTTTCCTATTTCATAGCTTTTTTTCCGTTTTAAAGTAATTGTAACATTTACTAAAGAGTGATCGACGATGTTCAACCACATGGTTGAGGTTGGTTTTAGCACATTTTTACGAGTGGATGCCCTTCTTAACGCCAACAATTCTATTTGATTTAGCGTCCTGGATTTGGACGGGGGTTTTACCCTCAATTCGTTGGGAATCGTACCAGCTACCCACATTAACTTCGCCTAGCCTGGGTAGGGCCGGAAATGTCAGCCTCACATGTACGGAGGAAACGTGAAAATTCTGCTCCGACCGGGGATCGAACTCAGGATCTCTGGACTACGGGCAGTAGTCACAACCGTTACGCCACGGAGGCTGTACTATAGTATTATACTATACTATACTAAACCTATTCGTGGAGAAATTTCGAGCGCTTTTTTTGTGAAATACAAAAACGCGGCATGCTCTGCTCACACAAGATTATATTTTTTCCAAAGTCGAAAAGTTTCCCCGGGCAGTGTAATACTTTCCCCGCTCCTAGAGGGACACCCAGTATTCGCGAACCAGACATCTGGAAAAGACGATAATGTGCTTAGAATTAATACTTTTGGATACGTTTCAAAACAGAGTATATGAGAAATGGCGCCGCGACCTCACATGAAATATGGTCTGTCACAAGTGTGGAACCTGAACGGGAAAGACCATCTGGTAATTTACATTAAGGGCTTACTCCGAGACAGTTACGTTGAGGTAATTAACATCCCAATGCAAAGTTCAGGAGGCAAGGAACCAATGACATTCATGGTTTCTTGCTGAAATCTTCTTATCTGATCGTCTGAAATCTGTGCAAATCACTACTCGAAATCATCGGAGATTCTGTCGACCGAGGATTTAGAGATTAAACCCACAATCCGTTTAAGACAGGACATTTTTTTTCTTCTTCGTTGTTTGATTTATTTTCTTGATTCAGTTTAAAATTTGTCCTTCTCTTTCGAAACTAACATAAATGTCGAACTTTTATTTCCACAGTCTTTTTTATTTCTTAGCCATGAAACACCAGCTACTGCAGAATCTCGAGGTCTGTGTTGTAGCTTACCTAATCCGTAGGATTTACCCTCTGATGGGCGAGAAGTGACACAGTACTTCCAATTTAGGTGCTGGGTCAATACGAGCGTACTGGAATTTGTAATTTTTGCCGCCTCTAGGGTTCGACACCGCGACCTTCCACCAGGTTTCCTGTTTCTCCAGGTTCCCAAAGCTCTGTATCGAAGACATGACCTTCAAATAGTTTGATACCTTTCGTCACCCATCTTAAATTCCAATACATTCAACAAAGATAAAAAGATTAGTACCAAATTCTTCATCCCACAAATAGCTTGAGTAAAGAGACAAAACAGTTTAACACAATAAGATTAAAAATATTTTTGCCAAACAACAAATAGCTATAAATTCAGACTTAGACACAGAAACAACCATTGGGATTTGTAGTTTTGTACACTTTTTAAAGAAATGGCAACTATTATTTTTGTTCATTGTTGTTGAACTAACAGAAGTAACCATGAATTGGTATTGGTATAGTTCTTGAAAGAGTTAAGCAAGCTTTTCGATTCGTTAATCACATTAAAAAGGCAGCCGATAGTAAAAGCTTTGATCTGGCGGCTGGCAGGCAGATCAGTAAGTTTTCGTGACACTAGCTGGTAAGACACACCAAAAAAACAGGATTCAGTGGTTCACAGATTGGGGTCAGTTAACATAGTTATTTTTTTTTTTATTATTATTTTTTTTTTTTTCAATATACATCTACACTTAATTAGGTACATACTAGTATGCATCCTAATAAGCAATTAATGATGTGAAGGGTTAAAAATAAAAATATATATAAATGTAAAGATAATAAAAATAAAAATAATATTGTTCTAATGGTGTTGTAAAAATAAATCAGGTTGCTCGAATTACAGGAGATGTTGCTGAAATAAGAAAATCCCTTCTCTTCACATGCCCATGTGGTCTCTTTTCTTGAATATTTCCAACACTTTCACTTTACGAGTTAAAAATAAATACTTTAAAAAAAATCAACCAATTCTAGCAAAGATTCAAATCAAAAATAAACCAGAGAGTTTGGAGACCTCTTCTTCATCTGAAGACAATTCGTGCGTGGAGAGCATTCCTACCATATCTCTTCAAATAGCTCCAGATTGGTCATTTTCGGGTAATCTGTTTCTAAATGGTTTTGCTCTTTCTATAAATCTGTTTGTACATGGTTCTTTGAACCGCAATACTTTGGAATGGGAATCATTTATAGACATCTTCTTTGCATTTCTCTTCTTCAATTTGGAGAGGTATAAGTCCTAATATAGAGCCCGATAATAATTCTTTATTGACAAGAATAATACAAATACAATAACCAACACATTTGCTATGCACTTCAAGTCAGTATAAACAGAAAAGTGAGAAGTTGTATTAGATGTACATGAATATCAAAACATACCTGAACAGCTATTTCGAGCTTATTTGCTCTCATCAGCAGGTACTAGTTCTGAGTATACATGCCATCAACGAACCTCTCTTATTTAATCAGTATAAACGGAAAAGCAAGAAGTTGTATTAAAAAACGTCATCTTGATGGGCAAATAGACAGATCTGCCAAATAACAAATAATAATGTTTTTGTGATAAGCATGTTTTGGTACCTACATGAACTTTCAAAAATATTTACACTCCCGTAAAACATAATCCGTGAAGCTTTGTCTAAATAACAGGGTTTCAAATTTGTTACCGAAACTTTGGATTTGAAGAAAGAGAAGAGAAAAAATCATGCAAATTAGAAAATCCGACAATTTCTAAAAAGAAATTTCTCTCTCTCTCTTCGTGTGTTTGTGTGGGTACCACAATAATTATGTTACTTCCGAGAAATTTCTAATATTGGAAATCGGAAGTATTGTGTTCGTTTTTGTAAAAAAAAAATATTTTTTTGCGCCTTACAACTAACTTTTTACTTAAACGTTATAATCTCGTGAACGGTACACCTGATTTTGATTAAATTTTGTATGTATACGGATATTGTCGTTTTACATAGGCTATTTTTAATTAATTATAATTAAGAAAATTAATTCAAGAAAATTAAAAAAAAGTAAAAAAAATTAAGTCGTCAACTTGCCGATACAGAATCTAGAATGTAGGAAAAATAGTATTCTACCATTTAAAACAAAATTGAAGAGAATCGGTTAAGCGGTTGTGGAGATAAAAGTGATTTAGTATACAATTTCAATATTGCCATGCACGTTTATAAAATGTGAAACAATCAAGAGGAAGTATTGTGTCCGTAATTGGCAGTGTTTTTTTTTTCTATCTTTTTAACATAATTAGCCACATTGGTGGATTCACCAAAGTGATAAGTCCTCTGATTAGAATACGGTATCCTCTATACATTGACTTCGGGTACACAGTACACACCGCTCATTAGTGACTGAATAGCCAGCGGCCATTGTGAACCTAAATACTTTGGATCATTATGAACGACAGAAAATACAGAATATGGGCATCTGATAGATCGCCAAGTATAATGAGTTGCCAACTAAACGACAAGTAGAGAGGAAGTACGACCATAATGTAAAGTCCAAAAAACAGAGATTGGAATGCATTTTTATTCTTCTAAACGACCTATGCAATATCAGAAATAGTATATTTGCGAACGAATTATAAGAAGATTCGAGCGACATGCATTAGTCCCTATGTGTGTTCAGTTGTTCACTGTGTGTGTAACGCGATAAAAGTTTCAATTTTTGTCCAATCTAGCTGACATTTTCTGGGTTTTCATACTTGGAATTTTCTGTAAAGTTTTGGAACACATCATATTAGGCAACGTCGAACACTGAACTACCGGGACAGTACTTATCTGGAACTAGCTGTTTCACCCGTGCTTCGCTAGGGACCAGAAAATTCCGATATCTTGAAAATAATAATAGATATAGCCAGCGTCGATGGCATGTTGAATACACCGGTTCCCTTCAGAACACCGAAGTTAAGCGACATCCAGCGAGGTTAAGACTTGGATGGGTGACCATTCAAATTCTAATTCTCGTGACGCTGGCTTTTCCCGGCCCCACTCAGGCTGGGTGAGGTCAATGTGAGTAGCAGGTTTGTGAGTTTCCTGCGAATGGAGGGTAAAACCCCCGTCGTGATATGACCATGGCAGTTGAAAGCGACGTTAAACCCCACTAAAAAAAAAAAAAAAAAAAAAAAAAAAAAAAAAAAAATAAATAGATATTTTAATTTTGATGAAGTAGTAGGTTGATAGGCGGTGGTTTAAGGGGGGGGGGGGTAAACAGACAACTCCTAAGAGGACAGAGGACAGCTAGTCAGTCAGACACGCACAGATTTGAGTTTTGTCGATTTATACAATAAACTTGGCGTTGCACAGCACCACCGCCGGGACATTGCTCTTGATCCCTGGGTCGAGGCCATTTACCAGACAGCTTTTTTTTTAGGAGATGTCCAGAACTAGTTCCCGGCTGTGGCGAATGTAAACAAGTATTTGTCATGGGCAATTACTTATGTCATTATCTCCATGAGCTGTTTCTGCGCGCACATTAGCAAGTCTCTCTTTCTTTCTCATTTTTATCTTTCTCTCTCTCTCTCTCTTTCTCTCTCTCTCTATTTCTCTCTCTATTTCTCCCTCTATTTCTCTGTCTCTATTTCTCTCTCTCTTTCTCTATTTCCCTATCTTTTTCTCTCTTCTCTCTCTTTCATATAGTTTCCAAGAGTCATTAGAGAGAGGAAGAGGTGTATGGGAAGACTTTCATCTGATAACCAGACCATTACGAGTATCATCTGTTCATACCTAAAGACTGGGCGCATTTACCTCAATCATAAATCATTTATGGATGTATTTTAAATAGGTAATGATTGTAATAGATTGTTTACTAAGTTATCAAATTTGTGTTAATCACTTTCGTGATATCATACACAACTACTCAAACTCGCTTTACTAAATCTACGCTGATACCGGGACTTGAATCACCGACCTCCGAATTACGAGTCCGCCGCTTTACTGATGAAGCTACTGAGGTCGGAAAGTAAAGTAAGTATTTAGTATGCCACGTTGCCCAGGTCAACTCTATTTGAACGGGATTTATCTGCTGTGTCAATACGAACGCATCGGTATCCGTTACAAACAACTGTAACCAAATTTTGAATACAAATTACCACCTTAATGGAAGTAAGAATTCTGTCAATTCTCGAACATTAGTGGGTAGGCCGGTAGGCACACTACGGAATGGGCAATTTAGAATTGTAACCAAATTTTGCATGCAATTTTTGTCGACCTCCTGCATGGCAAGCCAGTAAGTATCTAACCACTGAGCTAATCGTACGCTCATAAATTCTTATGTTATTCCTAAATTTAAGTTGGAAACAAAAGTGGAGACAATATAAACAATGAAAAGGAGGGAAAAAATAGATAAATATATACACATGTCCTAACTAAAGGGCGGGCCTATGGCAATCTCTTCCACCCATCTCTCATTTCGAACAACAGCTTCAGAAGTTCAGGTGTGTTTCTTTTCTTCTTCTTCTTCTCCCTCCTCACTTCCTATTCAGTAGTTTGTTTAGTGGTCGGTTTAGCGTGACCAGCGCGACCACTTTGAACAGCATTCTGGCTTAGCGAAATTAAAATTCCGCACACTTCGCCCGAGTGCGAATGGAACTACGGTTACACGACACGCTCTCCGTTGAATCAAATCATGCGAGAATGTCCTTTCGTGCGAAAAAGTTGCGAATTTTTTTCGCAAAAGGAATTAGCGAAAACCCTCGCCCGACCAACAAGTGGCCAACCGAAAGTTGAAATACCCGAGGAACGCGCTTCCAGTTTAAGCTGTTTAAATAACATTCATAACGGATGATGAAGATGTGTGGTCGGGTGAGGTGTTTGCGTGCGAGGCGAAGTCATGTGCTAGTTATTTCAAGCACCGACCTCAGTAGCTTGATCGATAGGGGGGCGGCCTTGAATCTTGGAGGTCGGTGGTTCAAGTCCCAGTTTCAGCGTAGATTTAGTATAGCGAGTTTGAGTAGTTGTGACATCACGAAAGTGATAAACACAAATATGATAGCTAAAAAAGAAAAAACTAACTGATAGCTAAAAAAGAAAAAAACTAACTAACTATTTATTTTGAGCACCGACCTCAGTAGCTTCATCGATAAGACGGCGGACTTGAGACCTGGAGCTCGGTGGTTCAAGTCCCGGTTTTAGCGTAGATTTTGGTAAAGCGAGTTTGAGTGGTTGTGATATCCCTACTGTGATCAACACAAACATGATGTAAAAAATATAATCCTCTCACCACTGTGATATAGGTATCGATGCCCATCTCACGGACACGGAATTATTATTATTGCTTTTTATTGCTTTCAATCAGAAGTATAAAATTCGTTGTTTGCGCAAACCCTTGAACCCGCACCTATCTGCCTAGCGAGAATACTCCACTATCACTCCCCTATATGACACTAGCGGAATATACCGCTATCTGCTTAGTTAATGGACTGTATAGGTGACCTTTTTAACATTACACCCATTTTTTTATTTATTTTTTTCGTTGTACTGGTATATTGACATTATAGATTTTGTGGAACCGTACTTTACTCTCATATTCAAATGTCATGCAAATAAAATACACTTTTATATGAATATCTCTTTGGACTCGTTTAGTATGTATTTTGAAAGTTAAATTGTACACTTCAGGTGTTTGGGAATCGAATATGGGTTTAAATTTCAGGTAATTTAAGTTCCCAATTCTACATTCGGACATGTAAACACAAGATAACAGGTAGTTTTGATAAAAAAAATTAAAATAAAATGGATAATTGAAAGTTGGCAAGCTAAAGAGTTGAAAAAAGGTGTCTTGACTTCCTTGCAAAAAATCTTTAATTACATTAGTTTCAACTTTTTTAATCAGAATCATTGATTTTGGCGTTTTATTGGCATTAAAAAGAGATTAACATTAAGACCGAACCTTGCTTGCGGATTCTGTAAACTTGATTTTAAATATGTTCCAAGTGTCTGGCAGATTTCAACTTTTTTGTTTAAAAATAAGTAAATACTTCCAAACATATCGAAAGTATTGTGCTAACACGGTGACATGGTTTGTATTGTGTTAACACGGTGACATGGTTTGTATTGTGTTAACACGGTGACATGGTTTGTATTGTGTTAACACGGTGACATGGTTTGTATTGTGTTAACACGGTGACATGGTTCGTATTGTGTTAACACGGTGACATGGTTTGTATTGTGTTAACACGGTGACGTGGTTTGTATTGTGTTAACACGGTGACATGGTTTGTATTGTGTTAACACGGTGACATGTTTTCTATGATGTTAAACACGGCAGAGTTTTTGCTCACGAAGCAGTGATGCCAAGATGATATGCAGTTCATTTCAGATTTCTAAAAAACCAAATTGGTCCACACTCAATTGGACCAGACCATTAATTCAGACAGTAATGGTTTTTATTTAAAACCATTTTAAACCCTTGCCGGTGGTCGACAGTCCTAATTCCACCATGGTAATACTCTAATGGGAGCTGGCAATTACACTTTGGGGCGTTGAAGTTCATTTTAAAAACAGCAAGTTTATTAGAATTAGAAATTTTACGTGGATGAAACAATATGTTGTACAGAATCATAACTTCAATGGAGCATACCATATGGTGGTCACTCGTGATGGAATATGTAATATTACAATACATGTGATGGAATATCACAAGGATACGAGAACCAAACATGTAGTACAACATGCTAGCCGATACCATGTTATCTGAACACCGCGGTAAATCAGTGGATGCAACTCACAGCTACATACATTCCATGTATGTCTTCGGGGCATACATGTTGCCAGAGATGGTAGAGTGGTCTAGCGCCAAGACTAAAATTGATCATCTATATATTCTATTTATACAAAAAATCTCACCATATTTGATGAAGCCCTAAATTTATACCTTTCTTCCAGACAAAACCAACAGCTCGATAAAAAATAATACCAATACATAAATAACTTACACTAAGAGGATCAGACATAGCACAGAACAAAGAAAGATGATGTCAGCACTTTCTGGAGTGGATTTAAAGAAGTCGATCTGGTATTTGGTTCCAGATCGTTTCAGACATGCTGCATTACCAGGGATTTGAACTCTTAATCTTCCCAATACAAGACCTTGCTATTAAGAAATAGTTCCGATAGGGCTTGCTTGACTCAATATGAGAACATAGAATTTGTTTCTTGAGATATTTAGTCCTTAACACACCCACTGCAACTCAATAATATGCATTTATTTTGTGTTCAGAGTTCATATACATTTTACATATTCACACTCCCTTCTTGTAATTATTTTATACAAATAATTACAAATATTTTTTACTACTAATACTACTACAATGTTCACACTCCCAACCAACACTGTTGAAATTCCCATTCCCATAAACACAACGGTTGGGTGGAAGAGATTGCCATAGGCAATGACCCGCCCTTTAGTTAGTACTTCATTATATATTTTGCTACTTATCTTTTTTTCTTGTTTATACTGTTCATAATGTTTGTCATTACTGGTTTGTGTATAAATGTCCTATATCAATAAAGTATTCAATATTATTATTATTAATAATAATAACGCCCCAGTGCTCGGGAAACACGGAATTTAGAATTAAATGAAGCCTATACTCTATGTTAATAATGAACTATCTAGCACTCTTTTACAGGTGGCTTTTTAATTATTTTGCTACGCCACTACCGACCAAGTTTGATTAAAAAATAGTAAATCTCCAATAACGTCAACAGAAAAAAATGACAATGAATGAACTCACGAATACGTGGGTTTTGACACCTTCAGATTGGGTAGGTCTCCTTTTTTCGGTGAAACCAAGACTCACCTGTAAGCAAACAAGAAAATAACATTAAGACACAAATGTTTTAACAATAAAGGTACGTTTATCAACTATCATACTAATCAATTGATTTTATTTAATCAACACTTAATTTTAATTCATGGTTAGCTTCAAAAAGTAAATTATTGAAAACCATACCAACAGCACTCATTAGATGATTATCTGTATCACCGTGTTTAATGTGGCTGATAAATGCACACTAAATACACGAGATAGGATTTTTTTGATAAAATGAGGGAGAAAAATTGTCTCTCCGTTCTTCATCATGGACAAAAAATAAGAGCAGGCATGGCCGTATTTGCTACAAACAAAATTCGGCTGAAATTTCATAGAATTGACATACTTGGTATCAAAAGCACACACATTGCCAAACTGTATATCATTAGAGTTTAGTAAACCCATCATCCGATTGACTTCACTTCTAAATCTCTCACTCACTCATCCAACCTTCTCACTCACATTCTAGAATCCAGATCCAAAACTATTCTAGTTTCTAGATATTATTCTTCCAAATCTCAATGTAAGTCTCGCATTTCTGAAACTTAACAAGGAGATAGATATCTAAATCTCTTTGAAATTAAAGGGAGAGAGAGAGAGAGACTGGATGAGATGGCACATTCTTAGGACATGCAATGAAATCGTAATTCTTAATCCATTCATAATATACAGGGTGTCCCTCATATAACGAAAAAAAAACTGAAATAATTTAACACCGAGCTTATTTTTCAATTTGAATATAATTTTCTAAAATACCAAAACGAAATTATATGACCAACACCAAAGTAATATCTGGTGATCTAGGGCGAAATTTTACTAATACTCTTGTGATGTTACATTTTACCATTATTTTATTTTAATCTTTGTATTTATTGACATTTTTACTGTTGACATTGTAAATAGGGCTATTCCCGTAATCCGGGTATTTATTATTATTAAAAAAATAATAATACTTGGACTTTTGTTATACTACTGTGGACTTGAGTGTAGATTTTGATTTTGCGTATTGTTGGATAAATGTAAGTACTGACTATAAGCGATCCCAATTTTTCCAATGTATTCCGCCTTTAGAAAGGCATAGCTTTAAGCTTCTCATTATGGGACCACCCTGTACAAATGGACCGAGAATTAAGCTGTTAAGACCCATCGAACCAAAACCATCAAGGTGACGTGGTGGGCCCCCGATATCAAGGTATCAGATGTCTTGGGACCCAATACCTCGCTTCGGTTGTCTTTAATTGTCAACTAACCAATCAAGAAAAGGTGTCCTGTGGATTTTGTCAATGAATACTCGTAGAACCGTCTTAAGTGTCATAAAAAGTGTTGGAAATAATAAATTTATTAAAAGTTACCATGGATACGTACTATCTCTAATAGGTAGTTGTACATAATATAGACATATATATTCATGAAACCAACTGGATATTCATCTGAAATGAAAATGTAAAACTTGAATACTTATAGCAGTTTTATATTATTACAAACTGGTTGGGGTCACAAGAGAAGCCCCAAATTTCACACCGACCTCTATTTTTTTTTCTATCATATTTGTGTTAATCACAATCGTGATGTCACAACTACTCAAACTCGCTCTACTAAATTTACGCTGAAGCCGGGACTTGAACCACCGACCTCCAGGTTACCAGTCCTCCGCCTTCTCGATCAAGCTACTGAGGTCGGTTTAGACCTCTATTAGATCCATTGACTATAAGAAGTTACATGCATCTAAAATGAATAAATAATACCGAAGCAATGTGTCGGAGACCAAGACCAGATGATTCTTCTTGAGAATTTGACATGTTATTCCGACGCTGACTCGACCAAGTCACATTTAAGTTACGGCCGGCGCGGCGTGGGTTCGATTCCCTGAATTTGACGAAAAAATTGAAAATTGAATGGTCACCCATCTAAGTCTAGCTTCGCTGACAACTTGATTATTTGTAAACCCTTCTTGGCTTTTACTTCTGAGTATATTTATATATCTCTCTTTGTAACAAAATGTAATCCTACATTTAATACAAATAAAATTTATATTCTATTCTATTCTATTTATATCTCTAGGTACAGTAATTACATAATATCTTACATAGCAAGCATTTATTATATCCAAGTTTTCTCACAGGTTCATCAATGTTTCCGAGTTATAGCCCTCGGAGATTTTCCACACTACAGAGACGAAAGCAATTACCTGCTATTCGGGATGAAGTTGCCGGTAAGGTGATTAATATCTACACAGCATTATTACCTGCAGCAATTTTGAGATATTAATTAACTCTTTAATCAAAGAGTAGGAGAGTCCCCCTCTAGAAGAGACGAGAAGAAGGAGAAGGAGGTGGAGGTGGATGAGGAGGAGGAGGAGAAGAAGAAGAAGGATGAGGAGGAGGAGGAGAAGAAGAAGAAGGAGGAGGAGGAGGAGGAGAAGAAGGAGGAGGAGGAGGAGGAGGAGGAGGAGGAGGAGGAGGAGGAGGAGGAGGACGAGGACGAGGAGGTGAAGGAGGAGGACGAGGACGAGGAGGTGAAGGAGGAGGAGGAGTGGGAGAAGAGGAATAGAGAGGGGGAAGAGGAGGAGAAGGGAAATGAAGAGGAGAAGGAGGAAGAGAGAGGAGGAGCTAAATGAAGAGAAGAAGAAGGAGTTGGAGTAGGAAGAGGAGGAGGTGGAGGAGAATAATGATAATATCGCCATATTTATATTTGCTCGATTAGGAATAGAAAGTATCATTATTCCAACAGTAAGCCCAAGACGTATTACTTACTAATAAGGGGTAAAATCCCTAAATGAGAGGATAACTTGCCATGTCAAGCCTGGGTTTCGAACTCGCAACCTCTGGATTCACACAGTGCCACCTTTAGCATCAGCGAGCTACCCGGACAGACAGACTACCGGGAGAAGAAGTAGGAAGAGAGGAAAGAGGAGAAGAAGTATGAAGAGAGAAGGAGGAAGAGAGGAGAGAGGAGAGGAAGGAGGAGGAAGAAGAGGTGAAGGGGAAACGAGGAGACTAAGAAGAAGTGAACGAGAAAGAAAAGGAGATGGATAAAATCAAATGAGGATAAGGTATTTTTTTTTTTTTTTTTTTTTCGTGGTAGATACATTTTTTTTACTATCTGATCTGGTTGCAGGGTTTTCAGTGAAACCCTAACAATTAACACTGCGATTTAGTGAGATTTATTGTGACCAGTTGATTCTATTTGGTTTTAACGTTCTGATTGAGATAGATAGTCAGGACGGGGGTTTTACCCTCCATTCGCTGGGAATCGTACCAGCTACCCACATTAACCTCACCCAGCCTGGATGAGCCTCACGTGTTTGGAGGGAACAGAATTTTCTTCAAAAAGGCTGCTCCAACCGGAGATCGAACTCGGGATTTCTGGACTACGGGCAGTAGTCACAACCATTACGCCACGGAGGCTGGCTAAAGGATAAGGTATGAGGAAAAGGAAATTCGAAATAAGAAACCCCTTCGGAAGGAAAAGGAGAAAGTTGGAGGTAAATATGATCGAGGAGAAGAAGATAGGAAGTTGTAAACTTCAATAATTAAATTTTTAATTTAAATTGAGAGAAATAACAAAAAAGTGGTGATAAAAAATGGTGAGATCTCAGCTGTTCGAGATATTATCCTTTCTCTGCATTTCATTTCAAATTTCAGACGAGAAAAATACTTTCTCGAGAGTTCTTCAACTCACTTTATTTAAATTTTCTTCCCCCTCATCTCACCCCCAAATCTTCTTCCCCCTAAATTTTCTTCTACCTTGTTCTCACCCCCCAAATCATCTTCCCCATTTTTAATCCCTTTTTCTTTCACACTCACAAGAAAGTAAATTAACAATGAGAGAATTTCCGTTCCTTTCACCGACTCTCTATATCTTTTCAGGAAACATTCAAGAACGAAATTTTCTTTTAAAAAAATAAAGCATTTTTTAAGGAAATTTTCCTTAAAAAAATCTTTTGCTCTTGTTTTCTGTTTCCTCTTTGGAATAGAATTTCCTCAATAAAATGGAAATTCGCTGAGTAGAGCTATTCTAAATAACAGCGGGAAGCCAGAGAGAACTCAATGAAAACAGTTTTATTTCTACTATTGTTGTACTAAAAATTTAATTTAAATTGAAGCTCTAAAAATAAGAAGTAAAAATCACAACAGGGACGTCTTTAGTCTTCTGAGAATTTAGAAATCAGCGATACTAGTGCTGTGAACTTTTTGGAAAATTGGTGGATTTTGATAAAATATTACAATGAGTCACATGAAATTGAGACAATTCCGGTCTTTTCACTTTTCTTATATATCAAGGTTCAACTGTACTTCGAAATCAAGCTCTAATTCTCAAGATCTTAATTATTGAGTTTAACGAATGACTGCGCACAGATTTATCTCTTACATTTAATTGAGTATCGAATTTCGGCCTGAGCAGGCAAAGTGATCCTAACATAGTCTTACCTAGGCGTGACACCATGACAGATCTGATGAAAAAAACCTGCTTAATTTTTCAAGAGTGACACCGGGATAAGTTAATTCAAAACCAAGGTATTGGGTGACAGCTTCATTCCCGCAACACAAGTCTTTGTCTCTCATTAAGTTTCGTGCCTCAATGGAATAACTGTCGAAAAATGTCGGTTTCTTATTTTTTGTAGAAATTAGAATCATAGAAAAAAATCTTTGGAATGCGGTGCATACATATTTGTTGACTTGCTGATATAAAGCTTGATGAATATGATATTCGGATGGTATAGTATATTATACAGGGTGTAGCTAATTGGCCTTATCCAACTGGAAAACTGGGTCTTGGTGCACTTAAATTAAGTGAAAATGTATAAATAGGTAGATATCATATTGACTTGATTGAAACCGATCCTACAGAATCCTATTTTTCACGCAAAACAAATCTGCATTTATATTACGTTAACTTTTTAAGAATCGAGTTGGGTAAGCCATTTGCAGGACTCCCTGAAGAAATACCAACATTGTTCCAGGAAATACTAAAGAAGAACGGGGGGGTTTTTAGCGGGTGAGCCGACAGAATTGGTGCCCTTCAAAGAGGGGCGACACACCATACCCTGCCGGCAAGTCCCGTATATCCTTCAGCACTAGAGCTTTGCTGAAGGAATCTTATCAGATTTTCCTCCTCAAAAAAAAAGAAAAAAAAGGACTCCCTGTATAATAAATTTTTGTACATGTAAAGTCTTTTTTTACTCGGCAAGTTTTAAGCCT